>JAJHZJ010000507.1:2288278-2362777 GCA_023548195.1 Bettongia penicillata ogilbyi | reverse complement strand
GAGAGGAAGACCCAAAACAGACTTAGGAGACACCCCCAATTTGTGGATCCGACCTAGGAGGGCAACTAGGAGAGAACAGGGACAGGAGAGACTATCCAGGAAAAGAGGGTGCTCAAGTAGCTGTAAGGATAATAGTTAAATCAAAGAGGGAAGAAGACTTTGGATTTGGCCATTAGGAGATCACTGGTGATTTTGAGAGGAATGACTTTGAGTTGAATGATGAAGTCAGAAGACCAACTACAGAAGAAGAAGAGAACAGAGGGAAAAGATGTCAAGGCACTAATATTCTATGGCTTTCTCAAAGGATTTAGCTATGACAGGGAAATACAGGAGGAATATGGTACGGTAGGTAGCTAGCAGCACATGCAGCTTTTTAAGGGTAGGAAAGACATGAGCATATTTGTAGGCAACAGGGAATCAGCCTGTAGATAGAGAGAGATTAAAGATTAGTGAGAAAGTGGGGATGATAGAGGAGGAAATCTGCTGAAGAAAGTATATGGCATCAAGGATGGGATGAAAGATGCATGTAGTGGGGTTTGCTTTGGTAAGGAGAAGGGTCACTTCATGTTAAACAGGGATAAAGAAAGATATAGAAGAGGAAGACAGCTGGGTGAAGTGAGCTGAAGAGGGGAGAAGAGAGAGATTTCAGTGAATAGTTTCATTTTGTAGGTTGAGTATGAGGTCAGACCCTTAGCTGAGAGGTTGAGGGACAAGGGTTGCCATAGGAAGCTTGAGGAGGGATGAAAAGCTGTCGTCAGTAAGATAGTGATTAAATTCAAGAGATCTAAGGGAATTGCCTTGCTTCAGTGAGGGCCCAGTTAAAATTATGTAACCTAAATTTGTGGTGGATCCAGTCACCATGGTTTTGGAATTTTCTCTAGCTCTACTCAGTAGCACATGAGTAGAAGTGAAAGTAGTGAATGGAGCGAATAACCCAAGGATGGGATTTGGCAAGAAGGCATGATGGAACAATGGCCACATGTATAGAGGTGAAGTGGTTCACCACCAGGTTAACAACCAATAAGTCAGAGATGATGGCTTGGCAAAGAATTAAGAGATGGAAGGATTGGAGGTCACTGTGCAGATCTATCCTTATATAGATGAATGCTGTCAGTCTTCATCAGTTGGTGCCAACCTAACTTTCCAGGCTTTTTATACACCATTTCTCTTTACACATTCTATGGTCTGGCCAAACTAGCTTTCTTGCTTCCTTATTCATTGCATTCCAATGCCTATTTCCTTGTCTTTGGACATCATCTCCCAGATATTCTGGGGTACACCAATGGAAGCAAAAATGGAAGTGACATTGTCATTGTTGTTTAGATTGTGAGTGTGTGTTTGTCCTTCATTCTTGAATAGGACCTTGACATCAAGATGATGACATGACTTGCATTTGGCTTTGAGTTGAGTGAGGGAGGACTGTGTAAGGTCACCATTTTCACCTTCTTCTCCTCAGTCATCTGGTTCCAGTGGCCTGATATTCATCAGGAAGGGTGGAAATGGCCCAGGATGCAAGGGAGACCCTGGTCTTTTCAGGCTAAGGTCCTATAGTATTCTCACTTTGAGTGAGATATACCACATGTGCAATGGTATCCCCTAAGTCTGAAGGGTGAATAATAGTGTTTTGGTTTTTTGACATCATTTTTATTTGACATCATATTGTCTAGACCACTTGGACAGAAAGGCGAATTCAGTGAGATTAGGAAACAGATCTTAAATCTGACAAAGGGTTATATTCTTTTTAAAAAATGTTTTTCTTTTCAGGCAATCAGGGTTAAGTGACTTGCCCAGGATCAGACAGCTAGTCAGTATCTGATGTTGGATTTAAACTCAGGTCCTTCTGACTCTAGAGTCAGTACTCTATCCACTACACTACCTCCCTGCCTCTCTTTTATTTTCAAGTGAAGATCCATCTTCTCTTTCTCCCACCTTCCCTCTACCACAACTGAGAAAGCAGGAAACTGAAACAAACTCTAACAAACATGAGTAGTCAAGTACAACAAATTCCTATGTTGGCCGTGTCCAACTGCAGTGGAGCTGCGGGCAGGAAAGGACAAAATTGGTCTTCCTCTTTTCTCACCTATTGGCATTGGAAAAAAGCAACAGGAATTAGTTATTTAACTAGTTTGGAAGGCAGGTCCCCTGCCCCGCAGGCAGAGGCGAGGAAGAGAAAGGTACTAGGGAACAGACGGATGTTGTCCTTGGTCCTCCACAATCTGCTGGCTCTGCTCCTACCTCTTCTGGTCTGTTCTCAGCTCTTAACTCTACTGCACTCCACATTTTCTACTCAGGTCTATTAGCTGGGTCAAGGCCTCTGGCTGTTATTTAATTCCCTGTTGGGCGATCCAGAATGGAGACCCAGCTGAGGCTCTGTCCAGACTCTTAGTCTCTTGAGCATGGCCCCCTCCACTTCTTGGAAGTTTATTCACGGTCAAAAACAGCCACAGAATCTTGGGGAATATTGATTAATGTCTGCCCAGACACCTTGGCTCACCAAATCTCCATGGTGATGTCTGAGGAAGGAATGAATCCAAGGTTATAGAACAGATTTCAAAGCATTCAGAAAAATGACTTAAGATTTTTAGAAATTTAATTTTTATATTATTTTTCCAGTTGACAAATATTTATCCTCTTTATTCCCCCCCCATTAGGAAAAAAACCCTATTATAAATATGCATAACCAAGTAAAGTGAATTCCCTTACTAGCCCTGTCCAAAAACCTATTTCTCATTCTGCAATGCTGGTACCTCAGCGATCTGTCAGGAGGTGGGTGGCATGCTTCATCTTCATTCCTCTTTGGTGGTTTGTCATTTCATTGATCAGAGTCCTAAATTAGCACTCTGATTAGATAGAACTAGACAGCTCAGTGGAGAGAGCAGCGGATACGTAGTTAGGATGATCTGAGTTCAAATCCTCCCTTAGAAACTCTCTAGCTATTTGACCCTGAGCAAGTCATATAGCTTCTAGCTGCCTCAATTTCCTCATCTGTAAGCTGGGGATAATAATAGCCCCCACCTCTCAGGGTTGCTGTGTGTATCAAATGGGATAATATTTGTGAAACATTTTGCAAACCTTTAAGCATGACATCAGTGCTAGCTAGAATAATAAGTTATCCTCAAATCTTTAAAAGCGCTTTTTCTCTGTAAGGTTGTCATTCTATAAATCACTCCAGTTCTATTTACTCTGTAGCGGATTGTAAAGTTTTCCCCAGTTGCCTCTGAATCTATCGATTTCATTATTTCCATTATATTCATATGCCGTAATTTGTTCAACCATTCTACAATTCTACAAAAAGCTCCCTTAGTTTCCAGTTTGGAGCTACTATGAAAAAGCTGCTATAAATTTTGGGACACATATGACTCCCTTTTCTTTCTTTGATCTCTTTGGGGTCATGGTGTAAGATTACACAGGTTAAGTCTACCAAGGCATCAGGTGAAACTATAAAGAGGAAATTCTGAAGACCCAAACATGTTTAATGAAGAGAAAAAAGAGGGTGTTGTCTAACAAGACTAATATGGTTCATAGGAAATTTATCAACAAACTTCAATTTCTAAAATATATTTAGAGGATGAGGCATAATGTGTCATAGATATGTAGGAGGAGAGGCCATGTGGTTCAGTGGGTAGAGAACTGGTCTTGAAGTCAAAAAGCCACGGATTCAAGTCCCATCTCTGACATTCACTGGCTGTGGGGCCCTGGACAATTGTAGCTTCTCAATGTTTGAGGCAATTCCCTAAGACTATGAAGTTACAGAGAAGATGCTGACCTCCACTTTCAGAGGGAGTTTCCCCATCTGGGAGTTCCCTATCTCGATGAAATCATGGGTGCCATCCCTTTCCAGAATGGAAGATGAAGTGAAGCCATGTCATAGAGGATACAAATGCATGGCACCATCCTGTAAGAAGTGATGGGGAAGTTGAGGCTGAGTCTGAGCTGAAGCTGGCAAAGAATCCAAGGATGGCAGAAAGGGATTTAGAAAATTATTGCCCCTAGCCAGGGGAAGGGGTCCAACAAAGGCCTCACATGGACAAACTGTATTCCTGAGGACAGAAAGAGATGTGAGATTATGGGAACTAGAGAAGTGTTGTCCGGTTGTTGAGGGGATAATCTCTTTATTATTAGATTTGTGATTTTGGCTGCAATTTAAAGTCAGACTCACCTGGCTGTAGTTTCCAGAGCCCTCTCTCACTCGTTTTGAAATAAGTATGTTTGCCCTTTTCCAGTTCTACAGAAATGTATGTATGAATGAAAACGAACATTTATTAAGGATTTTACCATGTATTAGGCACTGGGCTGAACACTAAGAATACCGTCTTGGCCCTCAAAAGTGTAGTTTTTTTTTTTTTTTAAAGCAATCTGGGTTAAGGGACTTGCTCAGAGTTATACAGCTAATAAGTATCTGGTGCTGGATTTGAACTCAAGTGCTCCTGACTCCACAGCCAGTGTTCTATCTACTGTAACACCTAGTAATCCTAAAGAGTAGTTCTAATGAAGGAAAACAGCACTTAGATCAAGGGGAACTAGAGTCAGGGGAAGGCAGTACCCTTGGTTTGTACATAGTTGGGAAGTGGTATGTTGGCATGGTGGTCTGGCTCCAGCTAGTATATGGAGAAAACTCAACTGTCAGAGTCAGGGTCCCAGGCACAAAATCTGAATTCTCATAGCAAGGGCATGAGGGTGACCAGAGTACAGGCTGCACGATGGGGAAATGGTTGGGAAGTGTTTTGGTGGTCTAGTTCTAGGTAAGATAAGGAGAGCTTACCTAACCCGCTTTTCTCATTTAAAAAATTATGGCAGTACCCAGGGATAAATTTTGTCTATGCTTAGTTTTCCTTTATTATATCTATGTTATATCTTGAGTTTCAACTCCTCATTAGCAATTTTTGCTTGCTCCTTTCCATTTTCCTTGGTAGAAAAAAAGGAAGGAAAATCAAGGTCAGGTGGTTCTCTTTTCCCCTATTGTGTGTGTGTTTCTGTGTATTTTAAAAACCTCTCTTTCTTTTCTTTGCATGTGTGCCATACTAAATGCTAAATTCCTTGCTAGTTGCAGTCCATTCTGAGACTTAACATCCCCTGACATTATTCTTAGAGAACGGTGCCAGTTTTTGTATTTATCCCAACTCACCTCCCTTTCTAGATATCCTCTGTCGAAGTTTTGTTTTCTTTTTTTGCCTATTCTTTTTTTAAATTTTTTAAATTTTATTATTTTTTTTAATGTTCTACAATCACTTCCTTAAAATTAAGATTTTATCCCCCCCACCTTCCCCCCATTACCCCCCTCCCTCCCCATGACAGCATACAATTCTGTATAGGTTCTACATATACTTTCCTATGGAGCACATTTTCACTATAGTCATGCTATGTAGTCGCACTAAAATAAATGGAAGAAATCATATAACAAATCAAAACATAATACACTAAACTGCCCCCCCCACACAAACATGATCTGCTGCATTCTGCGAATGACTTCCATATTTCTTTCTCTGAGTGTGGAAGGCATTTTGCCTTAGAAAACCGTCACTGGGATTTTTTTTTTCAGTAAGTTCTTGTGTTATTACAAAGTTCCAAGTCTACCAGAAAAAACTCTCGCACACTGTGGTCGTTGCTGTGCACAAAGTTCTCCTGGTTCTGCTCCTTTCACTCAGCATCAGATCATATAAGTCCTTCCAGGCCTCCCTGAAGTCTTCTTGTTCATCATTTCTTATGGTGCAATAGTACTCCATTACATTCATATACCATAATTTATTCAGCCTTTCCCCAATTGATGGGCATCCCCTTGATTTCCAGTTCTTGGCTACCACAAAGAGTGCTGCTATAAATATTTTTGTACATGTGGGACCCTTTCCCATTTTTATAATCTCTTCCTCTGTCGAAGTTTAAAAAATTAGGTGGGTTGACAAATTTCCTTTATGTCCCCATTAAATCTCTTTAGACAACTCACTATTTGCTTCCTTTAGGAATTTTCTGTTTGTTTGTTTAGAAACTTATTCTTCTGAATTCCCATCCCTCTCCTCATTAGCAATTTGTGATTTTGGCTGCAATTTAAAGTCAGACTCACCTGACTGTAGTTTCCAGAGCCCTCTCTCACTTGTTTTGAAATAAGTATGTTTGCCCTTTTCCAGTTCTACAGAAATGTATGTATGAATGAAAACGAACATTTATTAAGGATTTTACCATGTATTAGGCACTGGGCTGAACACTAAGAATACCGTCTCCAGTTGACTTCTCTTGTTTAAGATCATGGAATCTACCCTGTCATTTCTCTGATCCCTTTGAAATTCGTACTTCTTAAATTCTTATTTCATGCCTTAATATGCCTGACTTCCTTCTCCTTTATTGGAAATTCCAAGGTAGTATAGTTATGTCTCTCCTAGGTATTTTAGCAACCTTGTTGGTTAGAATTGAGTCCGAAATGGCAGTTTTCTTCATCACTTTTTCCAGCTCTTGAAGATGAGATTATCATTAGGGCAAGTCAGGCATTTATTCACAGTTTGATTTTTAGCAAGGAGAGCCCTTCAGCAAAATGGCCAGATAATTGAAGTCCTCCACCACTACTATATTTATTGCTGCACCAGGATGGTTATCTGACTCCTGAAGCCATTGTCTCTTTCTCCTTTCTGTCTAGATGATCTGTAATTTACTCCCGCAATGATGTTTCTGCTTTTTTCCCTTTTGTTGATATATATATACATATATAATATGTATACATATATATACATATATATACACATATATACATATATACACATGTTCTCTCTCTATATATATACATATATATATGTTCTATACCAAAGGAAACAGGCTTTCCCTTTCTAGTCCCTAAATTTCTTTAAACAATTCCTTTTTTACTTGTCCTTTTCCTTAATAAGGTATACACTTCTAGAACCAGATTTCTAGTCATGAAATTTTTGGTTATGAGACCCTAGTCATGGGTTTCTATCCCATCCAATCTCAGTGAGACTCTATAAAATAAATTTCCTTTCTTGCATTGGGTTTCTAATTTGATGTATTTATTAACCACACTGCACTTTGCAATCTCTGTGTAGATATCTGAGACCATGGCTTGTTTGTTTGTTTTTAGTTGCTATCTGCTTTCTTTAATTTTATTTTCTATCACTACTCTGAGTACTCAGAGTACTCCAATCTAATATTTGTACATTGCATTTTTTCTTTATGATATCTGGCTTAGCTAATGTCCTCCAAACCACTCCTTTTTAATTTAAGGTCTTCTTGATTAGATTTGCAAGGCTCCTGAGAAGTATATTTTACAAGCCCTCATTACATGCATTTGCATTGTATAGACCATCTGTCTGTTCCAGACCACCTGGACAAGAACTATGTGAGAAGTTCTGATTAAAAACCTGGCACAGGTATATGCTATTGTATGATGGCAGCCTTCAATTATCCAGACATCTGCTGCGGAATCTCAATCTGCCAAAAGTATTTCTTGATGAATGAACTGGAATCAGTTGTTACCAGAACCTTATGGAAAAGTGACCCTCCAATTATAGAATTTGTGGCTGAAAAGTAAAGACAGGGGTAGTTTGAAGTGCATCTTAAATTATGAAAGAATAGATTTCGAGGGGGTTCAGATAATGTACAGGTAGGATATAATGGCCTAATATTCCATAGGGGATGAAGGATAAATTAAAATTTGCACTTGCATTAAAAAAGATCATAAGTATCTAATATAGAAATCAATTAAACGATGTCCTTGTGAAGAAACATCCAGAGATTTTAGGTCATGGGACATATTATAAATAATTGGATCACAGATTTACTACTGGAAGAGACATTTGACATCATCAGGTACATCCCCCACCCCCAGCCTTATTTTATAACTGAGGTTCAGGTATGAGACACACATTTAGGAAAGACATAGAAAAACTGATATTCATTCAAGAAGCAACTAGATTGTCAAAGTACATGGTCATGGGGAGGATTGATTGAAAGAAGGGGGCAAGTTTAGTCTAGAGAAGAGAAAACTTATAGGGAATATGATATCTGTATTTAATTGAAGGCAGTACAACATGGACCTTGAAAGAACAAGGAACAATGGGAGGAATTTGCAGATGGCAGATTTAGGGGTGATATAAGTATGTCCAGACTGGGGATGGGCAGAGATCCCTGATCAGTGAAGTCCCTCCAGGAAATGGAGATAATGAATAGTGAAGGTTCTGCCCCTCTCAGACTTTTGAGCTTGTTTAGGACCAGACCCTGAGTTACTGCAAGATGATGAAAGGGGAAAAGGTGGGAGCAGCCCATTCAGAGCTTGTACAAGAAGGGTAACTAAGGGTCTTTCTTTCTTTTTTTTTTGCTGCTTTGTGAGGTTATAGGGAAGTTCCTCCTTCTTCAGCTCTTAGGGGTTGGTCAATGGCTGGCAGAAGCTACACCCTTGGTGACCTTAATAAAGCCAGCCAGCTAGCTCTGAATTTAAGACACTCTCTAAGGATTCAGTTGAGAACAGAGAGGATCTATCAAAGAGGGAGGGAGAGTCATCTTTCTGGCAGCTGAAAAAGAGCTAGCCTCTTATGGAGGAAGAAGGAAGGAGGGAAGGAAGGATGGAGTGAAGGAAGAAAGGAAGGATGGAATGATGATGGAAGGAAAGTGAGAGTAAAGGAAGAAATGAAAGATAGAAGGGAGGAAAAAAGGTGGAAGAAAGGAAATAAGCATTTATTAAGTGCCTACTATGTGCAAGGCATGGTGCTTTATAAATGTTATCCCATTTATCACAATAACCCACAGGGTTAACACAATATTAGAGGGTTATCACAATAACCCAGAGATTCCTTGATAAATAACCCTTCACTCCCATGTCCCTCATCACTTAAGGAAAAACTTCCTCATGAGAGCTAACTAAAAGCAGCATGGACTGTCTGGGGAGATGCTTTTCATGATTTCCCTTGACATTTTATACCTCTTATTCCTCCAAAGGAATTTTATCTAATTTTTCTCTAAAATATATGCATTTTAGACATAGATGATAGACATTTTAGGCATATAAATCTATAATGTACTTTTTATCAGTTCAATTAGTATAGTTACTAACTACATATGAAATTAGGTACCTTCATTTTTATTATATTGGTATGGACTAGTTATGAACCATGACAATCCCTGTAATTGCTTAAAACATTCTTTCTTTAAATAATTTTTGTAACTGAATTTACATGTTTTGAGAGTGCCTTGGTAAACTGATTTTTGGGTATTTTATTCACTTTGTAATTATTTTTAATGAAGATTTTCCATTTCTGTTTCTTCTTCTTGACATTTGTTATTGCTGCGTAGGAGTACTGTGGATTTATTTTGTACCTTGTTGCTTCATAGAAGCAAGGGTCTAAATTAATTTCTTTGCTAATTCTCTGAAGTTTTTTCTTTCTTTTTAAAAATTAATTAATTAATTAATTTCTAGTTTCCAACATTCACTTCCACAAGATTTTGAGTTCCAAATTTTCTCCACATCTCTCCTCTCCGCCCACTCCAAGATGGAGTGTATTTTGATTACCCTTTCCCCCAATCTGCCCTCCCTTCTATCATCTCTCCCCTCTTCTCTTATCCCCTTCCCTTCCATTTTCCTGTAGGGCAAGAAAAAATTTTCTATACCCCACTGCCTGTATATCTTATTTCTCAGTTACATGTAAAAACAATTTTTAACATTCATTTTAAAAACTTTGAGTTCCACTTTCTCTCCCTTTTTCCCTCCCCACCCACCCTCATTGAGAATGTAAGTAATTCAATATAGGTTACGCATGTGTTGCCATGCAAAACACTTCCATAACAGTCACGTTGTGACAGATGGACTATGTTTCCCTCCATCCTATCCCTTCCCCCATTTATTCTATTCTCTCCTTTGACCCTGTCTCTCCTTAAAAGTATTTGCTTCTGATTACCCTTCCCTCATTTGTCCTCCCTTCAATCATCTCCCCACCCCCTCATCTCCTTACCCCTTACTTTCCTTTAGGGTAAAATGGATTTCCATGCCCAATTGAGTGTGTATGTCATTCCCTCCTTAAGCCAAATCTGATGAGATAAGGTTCACTCATTCCCTCTCATCTTCCCCCTCTTCCTCTCCATTGTAAAAGCTTTTTTTTTGACCTCTTTTATGTGAGATAATTTTCCCCATTCTACCTCTCCTTCCTCTCTTACCCCTTAATTTTATTCTTTAGATATTTTTAATTTAATTTAATTTATTTTTTAGATATTATTTAGATGTGCCCTTGGTGTGTGTATATATACTATCCAACTATCCTAATACTAAAAAAGGATCTCATGAGTTATAAATATCATCTTTCAATGTAGGAATATAAACAATTCAACTTTCATAAGTCCCTTATGATTTTTGTTTCCTGTTTACCTTTTCATGCTTCTCCTGAGTCTTGTATTTGCAAGTCAAATTTTCTATTCAGCTCTGGTCTTTTTGTCAAAATACTTGAAAGCCCTTTATTTCATTGCATGTACATTTCCCCCCCTGAAGTATTATACTCAGTTTTGCTGGGTCAGTGATTCTTGGTTTTAATCTTAGCTCCTTTACCTCTGGAATAACATATTTTAAGTCCTCTGATCCCTTAATGTAGAAGCTGCTAAATCTTGTGTTATGATGATTCCGGTTCCATAATACTTGAATTGTTTCTTTATGGATGCTTGTAATATTTTCTCTTTGACCTGGAAACTCTGGAATTTGGCTGCAACATTCCTAGGAGTTTTAATTTTGGGATCTCTTTCAGGAGATGATCAGTGCATTCTTTCTATTTCTATTTTACCTTCTGGGTCTAAAATATCAGGGCAGTTTTCCTTGATAATTTCTTGAAAGATGATGTCTAGGCTCTTTTTTTGATTATGGCTTTCAAGTAGTTCAATAATTTTAAAATCATCTCTCCTGGATCTATTTTCCAGGTTAATTGTTTTTCCAATGAGATATTTTACATTATCTTCTATTTTTTTCATTCTTTTGGTTTTGTTTTATAATTTCTTGATTTCTCATAGAGTCATTATTTTCTATGCATTCCATTCTAATTTTTAAGGAATTATTTTCTTCAGTGAGCTTTTGGACCTCCTTTTCCATTTGGCCATTTCTACTTTTTAAGGCATTCTTCTCCTCATTGACTTTTTGGACTTCTTTTGCCATTTGAGTTAGTCTATTTTTTAAGGTGCTATTTTCTTCACCATATTTTTGAGTCTCCTTTAGTAAGCTGCTGACTTGCTTTTCATGATTTTCTTGAGTCACCCTGATTTCTCTTCCCAATTTTTCCTCTATTTCTCTTACTTGATTTTCAAAATCCTTTTTGAGCTCTTCCATGGCTTGCAACCCATTCATATTTTTCTTGGAGGCTTTGGATATAGGAGCTTTGACTTTGTTGTTTTCTTCTAGTTGTATGTTTTGAACTTCCTTGTCACCAAAGTAAGATTCCTGTTTGCTCATTTCACTAGCCAATGGCTTGATTTTTAAAGTCTTTTTTAAGGTAGGACTTGCTTCCAGAGTAGAGAATGTACTATCCTAAGCTTCAGGGATTTTACTCAACTGTTTTTAGAGATAATTCTAGAGATCTATAAATTTTTGGTTCTTCCAAGGTGGTATGATGAAAGGAGAAGTGTTTACTCTTCTCCTGACCTGTGCTGTGGTCAGTGAGGGACCACAAGCATTCCTTTCTGCTTTGGAGCTGTGAGAAGGATTCCCTCTCCACTGCCACCACAAGCTCCACTCTGCCAATGTTTCTCCTCACTCCACGACTGCAATCTAGGACTGTGACTCAGATCCAATTTAAGTCAAATGGGAGAAATTATTTTAATAACTGTCTGTCAATATAATTGCTTTCCTTTGTAATCCTATGAGTTTTTATTTTATATGCAACCAGTTCATTTGCATAACTGTGAGTGGAGATTGATTATTCCATGTCCTGTGTCTGTGAAAAGTGTGGGATCTTGGGAGAGGAGTGATACTGGTTCTTCTTTGGCTTTCAGCTCCTATGGAAGAGAATTTTAGGCTCTCTTCAAGGAGAGGTCCTTGGAGAGAGAGACACACAGGGAAGAAGATGATGTGTGGAGGAATCAGCCCCTCAGTTGTGTCCTGATTCCCAGTTTATCATACTAGAAACTGAGGCATTTTCCTTTGATTGAGATCTGGAACTCTCTTATATCTCACTCCCTGGGGGTAGAAATCATTTACTCTGTATATTGTCTGGTATATGCTAATCTGTATAACTTCTCTGACTTCTGTTTCCTATTGGTTTGATAAAAGGGTTCATATACTGCTTATTACATGTCTTGGTGTAACTGGCATTTGGTGGGAAAGAAGTCAAACTATTGAATAGATAGTTTGAAGCCCTCCTTCCCCATTAAGGGATAGCAATCAGGATTTCTGCTTGGATCTAAAATTTATTTCCCTTAGACTAATAATATTTAACGAAAGGGGAGATAGATATAATCCTAGCCTCCTTGAGAGCCTCTCTTTGAGGAAAGCAGAGTGGCCAGCCTTGTGACCCCAATCCCCTGCTCCGCTACTAGTATGAATCAAAGTAGTTATATGTTGCCTTTGAAGGTTACATGTGTCCACATGGGACTGTCTAGATGTGGCTTACAGGGAGGTGTGAATCTATCTCTAGTTTCTTCCATCTACACCTTTCCAGGAGAGATTGATTCCTTCCAGAAGGGGAGAAGGGTGGTTGAAGGAGGTTCTAGAGATATCTATTTATTCATGTCTTCCTGTGAGTCACATCAAGACAGATCTATGTGGATCCATGTAACCCATGTGGCCAACTCATTGATAAAGCTCAAGAAATCCATCTTTCTATCATGGATGAACCCAGTTCCTTGTGCAATCTTTCCATAGTCCCCTAACAATTATTTGAGTTACAGTTTTGTCTGTAACAAACTTCAAAACCCCAAAAAGAGTCACACTCTATGGGTCAACACTGGATCCATATTTGGTGATTGATTTTGGCTTTTAGCTCAACACAATCATCTGAGGAGACTATGTTCTTTTTCTGGTCCACAGAACACTCTGTGTCTCTTCTCAACATTTTATCTAAGATTGTGTTGTTTCAAAAGTGGAATTTGTCATTTTCTTTTCCTAAATGTTCTTATTCTGCCACTTTTAGTAACTAAACTACTCACATGTGAAAGAGGCGATACCCTACATCTGATTTGCCTTGCTGATGAAGCTTTCTTTCTAACTTGATTCAAAGATCTCAAACTCCTTGAAGGTGGACACAATGCCTTCTGCCTTTTTGTAGCCCACACAGTTTCTGAAAACAATATGTGCTCAGCACTTTTGGGTTGACTACATTATGGATCTAGCTTAACTCCAATCACAACTCTGCCTTTGAATGATCAGTAGGTGAGATTCTAAATTAGTGGCATACAAAAAGAGTATGGATAAAAACAATTGATGAATATTTAAAAAGATTAGAAGTCTTTGGGGGCAGGTCAGTGGTCTTTGTTTGGTCCTACTTAACTTGAGCCATCCTCAGTTATCTTGACTTTGTCTTGCCACTGGACTTTTGATGACTCTGGAAGAGAGTGAGGCCAATGACTTAATGCAACTCTACTTCACTTAAATCAATTTAAGCAGGAATCAAAAGACATGCAAAAAGACTGTTTTATGAAGAGCTCATACAGGGAGCACTAACATGGTTGTCAGAAGAAGTGATACAAGGACACTCTCAAGGTCTTTCTTAAGAACTTTGGAATTGATTGTGTGACAAGGGTGACCTTGGCACAGGACCACTCAGCATGGCATAACCTCATTAAAGAAGGCACTGTGCTCAATGAACAAAGCAGAATTACAGTAGTTCAGAAGAAATGCGAGATGCACAAATTTAGAGAACCCACCCCCAATGTTCCCATGAACTATTTTGTGCCTGACTTGTGGTAGAGCGTTCTGAGCTCATATTGGTCTGATCAGACACAGTGGAACATTGTAACTTGACTCTAACAAGAGATATCATTTTGGCCCTCTTTGAGAACAAAGGACAACAGCCACCTAACATTTTTGTCAATGACTTAAGTGAAGACATAGAAATCATACTTAAATTTGTAGGTGATTAAGAACTGGGAAAAAGCATTAGTATGTTGCAAGACAAAACAAGGATTCAGAAAAATCTCAATAAGCTAGAACAATAACATAATAACTAACGTTTATACAGGCTTACCTCAGAGATATTGCAGGTTCAGTTCCAGACCACTGAAATAAAGTGAATATAGCAATAAAGCGAGTTTCTCAGTGCATATAAAAGTTATGTTTATGCTAAATTATAGTCTATTAAGTATGCAATAGTATTACATCTAAAAAAACAATGTATATACCTTAATTTAAAATACTTTATTGCCAAAAATTGCTAGCCATCATCAGAGCCTTCGGTGAGTTGTAATTTCTTGCGCTGAAGGTCTTGCCTTGTTTTTGATGGCTGCTGACTGATCAGGGTGGTGATTGCTGAAGGTTGGGGCAGCTGTAGGAATTTCTTAAAAATAAGAGAATAACGAAGTTTGCTGCATTGATTGACCCTTCTTTTCAGAAAGAGTTTTGTGTAGCATGTGTTACTGTTTGATAGCATTTTATCCACAGTAGAACTTCTATCAGAACTGGATTCAATCCTCGCAAATCCTGCAGCTTCTTTATCAACTAATTTATGTAATATTCTTCAATATTGTTGTGTCTCAGGGAATACGGAGGCCTAAGGAGAGGGGGAGGAAGAGAGAGAGAGAGACACAGAGAGAGAGACACACAGAGAGAGACAGAGACAGAGAGAGACAGAGACAGAGACAGAAAGAGAGAGAGAGAGAGAGAGAGAGAGAGAGAGAGAGAGAGAGAGAGAGAGAGAGAGAGAGAGAGAGAGAGAGAGAGAGAAGGGGGTAGAGCATTTATCAGTTAAGTTCCCTGGCTTAACAGGAGTGGTTTGAAGCACCCCAAAACAAAGTTACAAAAGTAATATCACTGATCACAGATCACCATAACAGATATAATAATAATGAAAAGTTTGGAATATTTTGAGGTTTTCCAAAATGTAACACAGAAACGTGATTTGAGTACATGCTGCTGGAAAAACGGTGCTGATAGATTTGACACAGGGTTTCCACAAATCTCCAGTTTGTAAAAAATGCAGTAAATGTGAAGGGCAATAAAATCAAATATACCTAGATAGCACTTTCTATGTATCAGGCTCTATGCTAATACTTTGCAGTCATCATTAAATGTGGTCTTCACAGCAACCCTGGGAAGTAGGTGCTACTATAACATCCCTACGTTAGAGATGAGGAAACCTCAGATGGAGGTTAAGTGATTTGCCCAGGACAATACAGCTAATAAACGCCTGAGGCTGGATTTGAACTCAGATCTCCCTAATTCCATTCTGGTATTCTATCCACTGTGCCACAATTAATAAGATACAAACTTAACAACAGCATTTGAGCCTCTTTATTTTTCCAAAGTAGAACTTCTGATTTATGACCTTTTAACATTACAGTCCTTTCCTAATGTGCATGCCCCTCCCTAAAATAAATCCAAGGAATAACTTGTATTTTTGCTTTTAAAAAACATCAGCATCCTCTCCCAATGTGTAGATCCCTCCTCCCATTAAATACTTCTGTGTAGCAGAGACAAATTTGGGCAAACCCCAGAACTTCCAGTTCTAAGACCCCAAATCAGGGTTGTAATTTTGTGGAAATGGTCATTCCTTTCCTTTGTCAGTCAAAAGAAGGCCACAGAACACAAAGAAAGGCAAAAAGCAGTGCTTGTTCTCTTGGAGCTCAATTAAAATTTTTATAGACTTTTTAAAAGAAAAGTATTTTTAATGATTTTCCTACGTTTTTGTTAATTTTTGTCATTATTTAGTGGTTTTAAGTTGTGTCAGACTCTTCCTGGCCCTATCTGAGGTTTGCTTGGCAAAGATACTGTAAGGTTTGCCATTTCCTTCTCCAACTCATTTTACAGAGGAGGAAACTGAGGCAGAGTGAAGCCTCTGTAATTAACCTTTGTAACTAACCTTATGGATTTTTATTTTATATCTCATGTGGCATGAAGACACATCATCATAACTTACTAAAAACCACAAAAGCTATGAAATAACCAATTTGAAATAGGGTCACAAAAGATTATTTTTTCATCTAGCTTTTAGCCCTTCTTAAAGAAGCAAAAGATTGCCACCTGGTGTTAAACATGATCAGGCACAATTTTGATTCACTTTTTAAAAAAACAAACCTATCCTTTACATTTATTTAAAGTCTCTCCCTTCCCCCCATTACTTACTTTTCTTAAACATGTATCTTTTCATACGTAATATCTGCTTTGGACATAAGTAGAGGCATCGACAACTTATTTGTAAATTATAGTCTTAGAGGTTTGCCTGGGGCGCTGAGAAGTAAAATTATTTCCCAGAGTCACACAGCTGGTATGTGTTAGAGGAAAGATGTGAATACAGATCTCTCTGACTCCATGTGCAATTCAGTATGATGTAATAGAAGGTAAGCCTTGGAGTCAGAAAGTCTTGGGTTCAAGTCTCTATAAACATATGAAATACATGGTAGAATTGATAGAATGATGGACTTCAAGTCAGGAAGAAGCAGGTCCAAATCCTGCTTCTGCCACTTTCTAATTATGTGCCTGAAGTCAAGTCACTTCCTCTCCCCCAGTTTCCAAGGACTTAACTACTAAGTTAAGATGGGGTTGCAATCTTCATTAGTGGAGGGGACTTCATCCAGGCAAGAAATCCCAGATTCCTTGTATCTCTATCTGTCTGTCTGTCTATCTATCTATCTATCTATCTATCTATCTATCTATCTATCTATCTGTCTATCATTTCTTTCTCACTATTTCTACCCACCCATCTATTTATTTATATCATTTATCTATCTATCCATATATCTAGCATCTCCATGATAATGTGTATAAAAATATTTAAAAAGTGGTTTTATAAGAAGATAAACAAAGAAACAATGTCATGGAAACAAACCAAACCAATCTGATTTCCTTTTTATATTGTCCAGAAAGGTCATCCCCCGATTACTTTTTAAAGAAGCCTATTCATTGAATGGGCATTACTTCCCTTTAAGTGAGTACCTGAAAAGTCCTTAGCCTAAAAGGCCAAGGTCTCCTATTGCATCCTGGGCCATCTCCAGTCATCCTGATGAATATCTGGTCACTGGTTCCAGATGACTCTGGAGGAGAAGTGAGGCTGGTGACCTGCACAGCCCTCCCTTACTCAAAACAAAGTCAAGTGCAAGTCATGTCATCATGTCTCTGATGTCACTGTCCTCTTTAAAAATGAAGGACGAACACAAGATTGGCCCCAAAGGACCTACCATTACTGAACCAAATTATAAGCTTTTTCAATGTGCAGATTTTCTTCTCTGTTTTTGCTGTTACTGAATCGTGTTAAGGAGGCCCAGCTCTCAGGGCGGGTCAGCTAGCTTTGCTTTCTTTAGAATCAGACAATCTACTTTGAAACTCAGTGAGCTATCCTGCCAACGAATCCCATAGGTCACAAGCAGGAGTAGGCAATAGAGTATGGATGCATTAAAGAACTTCCATCACTACAGTGAATGTTTATTTATTTTTGTCAGTCTATACATTTATTGTACCAGGTACTGTTCAAAGTGCTGATGATATAAGGAAAAGAAAAAAAAATCAAACCTCAGTCCCTGCTTTCAAGAAACTCATTCTCTAAAGGGGGGAGACAATAGTCAAATAATTTTATAAATTGTGATTTGCAGAGGCAAGAAAAAAATGTACATGGTAAAAATAGCAATGCAAATGGAAGAAACAATAAAAATAACCTGAAATTGATATTAGGATGTAGCTTGATCACAAAGAAGAGATAGGAGAAGATACCTTCCTCTCTTTTCAGAAGTGAGTATGGAACACTGAGTGATATACTGTCAGACTTCTTCTTAGGTGTGGATTAGATTTGCTGGACTGTGTTAATTTCTCTTTTAAATTCTTAGTTACAAAGGATGAATCTCTGGGGGTACACTGAGAAATGTAAATAATGTGAAACCAAAAGATATCAGTATAAGTATTTTAGAAAACAAATACAATTTAATTTAATCAATTTAAAAATACTATTTTATTTTTTCCCCAATTACATTTAAAACATTTTTTAACATTAATTAAAAAAATTGAGTTCCAAATTCTCTTCCTCCTTTCTTCTCCTTCCAGCCCCCTGAGACAGTAACCACCATTAGCTCTTTCTGCATCCTCATTGGTCTCATTAGGTACTTCCCCTTTTCCTCCAGTTGGAATAGTTGAGGAGGGAGTGGGGTTGAGAGATTTCCTTTTGTCTTCAGAATTTCATTCTCCATAACTTCCCAGTGTTTAAGGGCTGACATCCCTACAGAATTTTAAGCCATGGAATCCTACCTGTCCTTGTTCTGAACTCTTTGAAATCTACTCTCCCATGATCTTGGGTGCATGTCAGATGGCAGCTAAGCTTCCCTTGCCTTCCCTATCACGGGTTCAAAGATGAAGAACTGGTCACTTTCTCATGCCCAGGTCTGCATCATTTCTACCTCAGTAACCCACTGGTGAAATTATCAGTCCCACCTTTTGCCTATCTTTTGAAGTAAGGTGTGCTCTCATTAAGGCATATCCCTATCAAGAGGCTCATTTCGCCAAATCTCAGGGATACTCAGGAGTCAGATTTTGCTTCCTTAGAAGCACCTGGTTTCTTATCCAGACTTTGTTCATTTGTGTATAGGCAGCTGATGCAATATGTAACCTACCACCTTGGTCCTCACTGCCTAAAGGTGAAGTATATTATATTTGACGCCTTTTCCAGAATTCTCCCTTAAGGGAGCTGGGAGTATCTAGACTCTTACCTATTGGTTCCAGCCCCTGTTGATGGTTTTCCTTCAATTTTAGGGGATCCTATATACCCCAGTTTTATTTAATCATTTAGCTTTTTCAAAGAAATATTTAATTCAAAGGATAACGAGAATAAATAAATACCCCTCTCCTAATACTTGGTGAGTGGGGATAATCCCTCCCTTGTCTTCTGGGGAGGAGAAGGGATCAGGTTCGTTCACAGTTTAGTTCAATTTCCTTCAAGTTTCCTTCAAAGTCAGAAGCCCTCTCCCCCCCACTTCTCCTTGGGCTTGAGTCCCCAGCACTTTGGCTTCTGTAGGGTCTGACCTAGCTAGCTACACATATGGACTGGCGTCTGTCTCCAAAGTTGGTTGTTGTCCTTCGTTTTCAATGAGGACCATAATGACATCACCATGATAAAGTGAAGTTTCAGTGTGTCTGACTGTGGCTGATCAGACCAATGTGAGCTCAGAATGCTCTACCACAGGTTGCGCACAGATAGTCCGTGTGAATATTTGGGGTGGATATCCCAAATTTGTGCATCCTGCATTTGCTTTGTGCTGTCTCAATTCTGCTTTGCTCAAAGAGCACAGCATCCTTTCTGATGTGGGCACACCATGCTTGAGAGATCCTGTGCCAGCATCTCCCATGTTGCACAGTCAAATCCAAAGTTCTTGAGAGAGACCTTGACAGTGTCCTTGTATCACTTCTTCTGACCACCATGTGATCGCCTACTCCATGCGAGTTCTCCGTAAAATAGTCTTTTTGGTAAGCATATATTTTGCATTCAAACAACGTGGCCAGCCTATCAGAATTGCACTCTCTGAAGCATAGTTTGAATGCTTGGCAGTTCAGCTCGAGCAAGGACTTCAGTGTCTGGTAACTTATCCTGCCAGTTGATCCTCAGAATCTTCCTAAGACAGTTCAAATGGAAGAGATTCAGTTTCCTGGCATAGCGCTGGTAGACTGTCCATGTTTCATAGGCATACAACAATCAGATCAGCACAGCATTTTTGAAGACCTTCAATTTGGTAGTCAGTCTAATACCTCTTCTCTCCCAAACTTTCCTTCAGAGCCTCACAAACACTGAGCTAGGTCTGCGTGTACATCCCTGGAAAGTATACTACCAAGGTAAGTGAACTTATCCATAGCATTCCAAACTTCTCCATTTGTTGTAGTCGATGGTTCCATGTATGGATGGTTCCATGTGGTGGTGGCTAATGGAGCACCTGTGTTTTCTTGGTGTTAATTATTAGGCCAAAATTAGCACAGGCAGCAGGAAAATGATCCATACTGTGCTGCATCTCAGCTTCAGAGGCTGCATTGAGTGCACAATCTCCAAAGTAGCTGTGGCTTGAGTGTCCAGGTCTAGTGGAGATTGTACTATCTTTGTCTAGAACTTAAAAGGACAAATGAAATAGAACAAACCAAAGAAAAAACTTTAACTCCAAGCTTGTTTCTTGGGACTGTGGAATAAAAGAGTGGGAAGAGGGGAAGGTAGTCCTTCCCCAACACATTCAATTCATGGCACCAGAGCTATGGGTGAACATGACCTTAACTCTTTCTGGACATGAGAAAAGAGGGAGAGAGAGATATCACTGCAATTCATTCTGGATGCTGGCTTGAGGGTGTGGCCCTTGGAAGGTCTTTGTATATAAACAACATATTCATGTCATTCAGCATCACATGTTACTATTAATTGAAGATTCTGAGGCACATGTACTCCAGTATTTCAACCCATCTGTGATCTCCTCAAAGTAAGTATTTCTTCTATCAGGGCAGATTGCCACTTTGTCGACCACTTAGGTGCATTGACTACCCTAAGTGACTTGGAAAGATTCCACTGATACTGGACCTGGAGGGAGATGTTCATACAGTGCAGAGATAAGGTGAAGGTGAAATATTGACTCAGAATTCTCACAAAATGTCTCATGTTTTGATATTTTAAAATATTTACCTCCTGAAAGAATATAATAGTAGTTATAAGTTAGAGTTTCATGTTTGTCAATATGTACTTGTGCATCTTTTGTGTTTTAGGTCTTTTTTTTGGTGTGTGTATGAAAGAAATAGTTGTCCTATACCTGTTATATTTTGTACATTGAGTACCTTTATCCTCCCCTTTTTGGGAGTTATAATCCCAACTTAAGCTTTAAATGATTCTTTTATAGCTTCTGGGGTAAGGGGTGTAAAGGGTTACCTTTATGCTACAATCAAGACAAAGAGCCTGACCCCTTTCATAGGTGCCAGACTCTCCAGAACTAAATCAAGTGAGCTATAGACCCCCTTCGAGGAAAAGGATTAGCACTCTGGTCTGTTCTCTCAGGACTCAGTAATGATTCTGTGTCGTTACACAAGAATATTTTGTACCTGTGTTTATTATTTCCTTCCTTAGCACTTGTAGAAATCCACCAATATTAATGTTGAACTTTCTTACACAAACTCTCATTAAAAAATTAACAGAAAATGTTATTAGCATAATAAAATGTTGTAGGCATATTGGTAGGCTATAATAAAAGTAGAACTCTATTATACCACTGAGATTTATGGTTCAAGTTTTTATAATGTTATTGTGATAATATTTTAGTAATTTAGACAATTGACTTCCAGTGCTTATGTGTATATGTGTGCGTGTGTGTGTATGTGGGTATAAACAAAATATAACCAGCAAACAGTAGAATTATTTACCACACATACTCACACATATGCAGATACATATTTAAAGAAAACTGTTTTCTGTTATACACATATATATGTAGATCATATTTTAAAAAAATGAATAATTCTACTGTTTTCTGTTACACACACATATAGAGGTATATATTTTAAAGAAAACTGAATAATTCCACTGTTTTCTTGTTCTATTCCCTAGAAAGTATCTCTGGAGTTAGGAAGGGAAACCTAGATGTGGCCTAGTCCAAGGATTCTTAGATTTTTCCCTGCCTTTATAACTTTCTGGTGAAGTTTATGGGTCCCATCTCAGAATAATGTTTTTAAATGAATAAAATAAAATTTATAGGATTACAGAGAAACCAAAGGTTAATAAAAAATAAAGTATTTTTTCCCATCCAAATTTACATATCCCCTGAAATCCATCAGTGGGCTTAGGTTATGAACATTTGCTTTAATTCTAGCTCTGACGTTTGCAGATGAGAAAAAGGAGTATCTTAAGGGGTTTTACAGACAGTAAATGCTACAGTGGAATTCAAATGGAGATTCTCTGACCTCAGAGGCTGAACTTTTCCCACGGTGCAATGCTGTTTTAGACCTGTTCTGTAAGATTGTAAATGTCTTACATATGTTTATTTCACTTTGCTCACAATGACTATATCTTTAAAATATGGAGAATGAATAATGAATAGTGACTAAAGACTTCATTAAGCACCCACTCGGTGCAAATAGAATAGCGAGGTCATGAAAGAACTCACCTTCTAGAGACCACACAGATGGAAACACAATCCTAAAGACAAAACCTTGAAAAGACTTATTTTTGTTTCTGGTTTAAAACACTGGAGGGCAGTCATTGATCTGCTCAAATATATTTTTTGTTCTTCATGATGACACTTCTTTGCCTGACTTATCCTTGGGGAAGAAAAAGCAGAAAATTCTCACTTTCATCCTCTGCAGATTTGAAATTCATGGAGGTTACCTGGTAATCAGTCACCAGACTAATTAGAAAAAGATCACAGAATGACGAAAACCTCTATTTTCCTTCTTAGTGCCTTTTTGGACTTTTATAGGTTTGTTCTACTCTCACTGAATATATTCATTTATTGCTAAAACTATTGCAAGTAAATTTGAAAAAAAAACCATCATTCATACACTTGCATCTCTTTGGTACTTATCTTAAGCATTAATTTTTAAAAGGTTCCTTTCTAGAATTGAAAACATATCGCAGAGGGACTGGATCTTCTATCTAAAGATGCTGTTTATTGATCTTTAAATAGGTTAGGAATAGGGCTGGAACCTATGATTTCTTCGGCCCCTGGGTTAAGAACAAATAAACATTCTCTACCAGTTCAGGCCAGCCCTAGAACTTAGATTTTCAAAGAGCTGCCTTTGAGAGGAATACTGATTAAGTAAGTGATGTATCTTCAGACTCAGACAGTCAGGATGTGTTAGAAGCAAAATCCAGGTTTTCCCGGCTTCCAGGCCTGACTAGCTGTCCGTTCCACTATTCTCTCTCATTTTGTTAACCCTTTTGTCTTTTTCATGGATTGCCTTCTCCATCATCCTCCCCCTCTAATGTCTAAACTTAGCCTATACGTTCTCCCTTCCCCATATAAATGTCGCCTTTAAAGATTTCCAAGTCTGTGACATATTTTAAAAAAGCAAACCTCCATTAAACTCTACCACCACATTCTCAGGTTATTGTATTATTTCTTCTCTTAGGAAAACACCTAGGAAAAAACTGTCTATACTTGTTCCCTCCCTTTTTACCCCTCAGTCCTTTGCAATATGGCTTCCAGTATCAACAATCAACAGAAACTGTTCCTTCCATAATTACTAGGGAATCAAACGCTCTTCTCTCAGTCTGCATCCTGCTTGGCTTTCCCGTTGCATTTGGCACTATTGACCACCCTCTTGGGTACTCTACTTGTAGCAGTGAGCCTATGCTTTCGTCAAGCTCAGGTTGGGGAATGCAGACCTAGACACCTGATGAAAATGACAATCTGCCCACCTCAACATCTCAGCTGAGATATAGGGCCAGAAAGTTCAGCAACGAAAGAGCCACACCCATCAGACCTATTACCAGAACCACTTAGGATGCTGCAGGGGATCAGGAGAAGTAGTGGTAGGGGATATAGGGAATGACCATACCTGTGTTCACCCACGCGTAGAATGCCTCATGTCATGTTGATGGTGTTGATATCAGCATACACTGACATATGTTGAGGCATGTATTAATTAAAAAAATGAATACTTCTGTTTTATTATTTAGTTACTCATGCTTATTTGTGTGGCAGCGAAATATTGGCATCCTAAATTTATAAGTGAAACATAAATAAAATAACATTTAACACAAAACTTACTAGGCCTCTAAGTTTTATATGCAGCTTACTGTAATCAAAACAAAATAGCTTCAGTACAGATGATATTAGAAGATGCTGACATTTTAATGTTTGTGGTAAAGTAGGATTTATTTTATTCTCATAAAACTACTATTATTTGAATTTTTTTACTTTGTTATAGCCTTACTTCAACCTAGAAATCCTTGAAGATGTAGGATTCTGTTAAGATCTAACATCACAAAATGTCACTTTGACTTGTTTCCCTTTTCTACTTGATCAGCACTCTCTCTCTAAGCCATAACCTTAATATAAAATCCTCTAGTATGAAGTAATTTCTATAATACTGGTTCTCAAACTTTTTGGTCTCAGGACACTTTATACTCTTAAAAATTATTGAGCACTCCAAAGAGTGATGTGGGTGATGTACTTTATCATCTATCTATCTTATCTATCTATCTATCTATCTATCTATCTATCTATCTATCTATCTATCTATCTATCTATCTGTCTGTGTCTGCCTGTCTGTCTATCTCTCTATCATATTTGTGTATCTATCATATCTACTTATTTATTTATATTCATACACATATTCATAATGTATATATACATGTATATCTATGTATATGTACATATATATTTAAAATTAGAAAATTTTCTGTATTTAAAATTAGAAAAATCTTAGGATTATTACAAAAACATATTTGACTTCACAGATATCCTGCAATGGTCTCAGGAACCCCCAGAAACTCCCCATTTAATAATATTTAATAATTTCCCCATTTAATAATATTTAATTTTTCCCTCTGATTACATGTTAAAACAAATTTTCAAGCATTAAAAAAAAAAAGTTTTGGGTTCCAAATTCTATCCCTCCTTTTCCCATCACATTTTGAGAACCCCTGTTCTAGAAATTTCTAGAAACTTCCATGAAGACTTTTACAAGTGTATATAAGACACAAACTTTTAATGTCAAAGAAAGCATTTGGTTGTTATAGAAGATTCTCTATTGGGCAACCATCCTCTAAAAAACTGTTTGATATAAATAATAAAAATACTGTTTTTTAGTAGACCCAATGACCACTAAACACTACATTGAGTGACTTAGCTTACTTTCTTTGATATTTATGTACTGCTGTTGTGTATATAATGTAATCACTTCTATCTGTTAGGTGCTTGATTACACGTATGTTAATGATCACCCATGTTTGCTGGAATATATCCCAATATTTATTGTTCTTGCTAGCTTTGCATTTTTCTTACTCTTTGTGATCATTTACTTGTATGCATCTGCACTATTGTAAAATGAGGATAATATTTCCTAGCACCTTCCTTGTGGGGTTGTTGTGAGACTGATAAAGAACTCTATTTATAGCACTTGCAAACCTTGAAATATTATGTAGATATCAGCTACTACGTTCTGCTTTAGTTTCCTCCTTTTCTTGTTGTGTTTGCAACAGTTAAGGATTTCTGGATTAAAGAGGAAAAATATACCCTATAGAATATGTTGGAGCTCTAGTGAAGAAACTGTGGTCCAGAGATGAGGTGACTGGTCTAAGACTGCACTGTTAGTGAATGGTAGAGATTGGGTTGGCCTCACTCACCTTCCAGACTACCATGAACCGTACAGCTGTGACTTCATCAGTGTGAGGACTCCCTCCATTGGCTTGGAGTACATGTCCTTTATCAAATGAGTAGGTGGTCTCCTTAGCTGAAAATTTGCCAGTTTGTGATCCTTGGAGAAGAGTCTCTCTAGCAAACTTAGCTGGGTTGGTTCTTAAGGGAATGTCCCTTAATTTGTTTGAGCCTTTGGAACATACTCACCCCCTAAGCTTGTGTTTCACTGACATAGCCTTGAGGAACCCAGCACCACCTCCATTCCACCCCTCCACCCCACCATGAAGTACTGGAGCTGTTTGCACCTTTGCTCATGGGTCCTAAAGGACACTGAAATAAGACTGCTTCCAAATTAAGCTACTGAGAGATTAAGGAGAGTATTTCTATCAGTAAAAGACATTGACTTATGAATTATTAGTCAGTTTAGATACTGGAGAAAAGACAGATGACAGCTAATTGTGCACATTGTGTTACCCTGCCAGGAAGTCTTCACAGTTTTACATTCCTCCTCCCCGTTTTTTGCCAGATGTGACATTTGAAAGTGAATTCTGAAAAAAGATTTCAAGGAATAAATTCTTTGGGGAGAAAAAAAATGTAAGCAAAATAATCTGGGCTGTTAATACTTATTAACACAATATGTAACCCACTATTCTAAAATATATATATATATATATATATATATATATATATATATATATATATATATATATACTTTTATGGCATTCCATGGTTTTCTTGGAAACTTTTGTACTTTGCTTTATTTCTCATGAGCTAAAAGGCCATTCTTGTATATTTGCTTATCATGAAAAATACATGAAAACTTGGGCAGGTTATTTCATTTTTCACACTCAGTTTTCTCATTTATGAATTGGTGGGAAGGAGGAGGGGTTGAACTAGATGATTCCTAAACAGTCTTTAACTTTTTGTGCTGGAGGGTAGCCACCTAGATGTAACTAACTACTGGATAGAAGGGCAAAGATCTTAACCCCACCCTGCCCTTCCTTTGTTAGGTAAAATTCCAGGGTAATTTTTGTGACCTTGGTGCCAGACGCCAAGGAAATTCTGGAGACTGAATATCTGAATAACTGAAATAGCAGGTGGGATTCAGGGTTGTTCTCAGAGGGGGGAAAATAAATGAAAGAAAAGGAAAAAATGAAGGAAGGAAGAAAAAAGCAAGAAAAGAAGAAAGAAAGACTTTGACCTAAGGGTATTTTCCTATAGTAGCTGAGTATGGCGATGGATCTGAGTAGCAAAATCAATGAAATGGTAAAATTGGAATGGAATCTTTCCTTTCTGTGTCTCTGTGTTTTCATCTGTAAAATGGGGATAATACAGAGCGGTTGTGAGGGATCAAGGCAAAGAGTATATAAAGTGATTTGTAAGCCTTAAAACTCGATACAGATGTGAGCTATCTTGCTGTAGGATGGTGAACTCTCAATGGACTGACAATTCCTTTGAGGAGGAACCCAGCAGATGAGAAAGCCCTCCAGCAGGTGGCAGCATCAGCTCAGCAGAGAGTCAGCCCAGTAGATTTGGAGGCATGATGGACCAGCAGTGAGGGGCATTTAGCAGCAGTGAGGCACAGTGGGTGGCTGGGAGGACGCATTGATGGACAGGTTGCCTAGTTGGGATGCATCCTTTGCAGTTTTAGTTGTAAACCTTAAAATACTATATAAGGTGAGCTATTTTACCCTAGGAGGTACTGACTCTTCTCTCCTTTTTACTGTGGAGTGTTGGAGATTGTGCTCCTTTTGCCCAGAGGAAATACTTCCTTATTATTTACTTTTCTATTCTTTTTAATTGAAAGAAGAAAAATGAGTTATTAACAACCATATTAAAAATGCTGCAAATGACTAATAAGAAACTTTTAATTTATTTTGTGATTCTTTTTAATTAAATTATTTTTGAAAACTTGTGTCATTTGGCTTGATCTGGTGAAATTCATTGGAAATGGAGGCTTGAGAAATTAGGTTTAGACCAACATCCCTTACCATATACTATAATGAGCTCCAAATGAATTAATGACTTATGTTATGGAAGGCCATATCATCTATAGACTAGGGAGGCAAGGAAGGAGACACCTAGGATTGGTGGAGATTGCAGGAGATAACATGGACACTTCTAATTCCATAAAAAAGAGAAGTTTTTGAATAAACAAAATCGATGTAGTTAGGACCTGAAGGGAAAAAATTAACTGGGGAAAATCTTTGCAGTAAATTTCTCTGATTAAGATCTGATATCCAAGACATATAGAAAATGATACAAATTTGTAAGAAGTCATTCCTCAATACATAAGTGATTGAAAGATAGGAGCAAGCAGTTCTCACAAGAAGAAAGAAAAACTATCAACAGCTACAAATTGCAAGAGAAATGCAAATTAAAATGGCTTGGAGTTTCTGCCCCACATTTAATTGGCAATGATTACAAAGAAAAAAGGAAAATTGCAATTACTGGAGAGCTTGCATCAGGACAGTAACAGTAATGTGCTGTTGATAGAGTGGTTAGAATGCAGAATGGCTCAACCATTTTGGAAAGCAATTTGCAATTATGCTCCAGCAATAGCATCACTAGGTCTATATCCCAAAGAGATTCAAAAAGAGGAAAAGGGTCCATATATTAAAAATGTTTATATTTTGTCAAAGCAAAGAATGAAAATATTATAGGTACCCATCCATTGCTGAGCAAATTATGCATATGAATGTGATAAAGTATTATTTCACTGCAAGAGACGACAAAAGAGACATTCAGAGAAACCTGTAAGGACTATTATGAACTGATAAAGAGTGAAGTGAGCAGAACCAGAGAGTAATTTATGTAGTAACTGCAACATTGTAACGAAAGAATGCAATCAACAATCATGACTCCAGAAGGCTGGTGAAGACTCATGCTTCCTACCTCTGGGCAGAGAGGACTCTAGGTACAGAATAAGATATATTATGTATATATATATATATTTATATACACACATATGTATATATATGTATGTATATATGATCTATTTTATTTTATTTTCAGCCTCTTCTCTTGAACACTGAGAAGGCAAGAAAACAAGACTCATTACATATATGTAACCTACACATTTATATATGTGTACAAAATATATTAAATATATATATCCATGCAAAATGAATTATATATATATATGTATTTAGTCATGTGAAATAGATTCCCTAATTAGTTATGTCAAAAAAAAAGAAAGAAAAGAGAAGAAAAAACTGCTTCTCTGTGTCCCCTGAATCCATCCATTCCCTATCTGGAGGTGAATAACATGCTTCCTCATGAATCCTTTGGTACTGTGGTTGTTCATTGTGTTGATCAGCGTTACTAAGTGTAATGTTAATGAAATTGAAATAGGAAGATCTTCCTCTCCCATTCATAGGCCTATGTGTCAAGGAGCCTGAGTCACATGGAACTCAGAGTGGGAGGAGTTGGCCCAGAGGAGCAAAGAGGAGAGAGAGAGAGAGAGAGAGAGAGAGAGAGAGAGAGAGAGAGAGACAGAGAGACAGAGAGAGAGAGACAGAGAGAGAGAGAGACAGAGAGACAGAGACAGAGAGAGACAGAGAGAGAGAGACAGAGAGAGAGAGAGACAGAGAGAGAGAGGGAGAGACAGAGAGAGAGAGACAGAGAAGTGGGCGCAGGAAGGAATTGGCCTAGGGGTACTTTTTTGTGGAGAGACATAACAGAAAGAAAGTTTAAGATGTCCCACTCCCTGGATTAGTGATGAGTGCCCTGTTAAATCTTACCTCCTGGTATCCTCATAGAGGTGTTCCACATAAATATTTTGATTTTGTCTTTGAGGAAAAGCGTTTATCACATTTTGCGAATCTACCCTGGAAATACATATGCATATCCATAGTGGCTGCTCTGGGTATTGCATTGGCATTACACTAAGTCTTTCAGAGCTGATTATCTTGACAAGAGTGCTGTTATTACATAGATTGTTCTCTGAGTTCTGCTCCCTTCTCTCTGCATCAGTTCATTTGAGACTTTGCAGATTTTTCTGAAACCATCCTCTTCATTGTTTTTTTAACAGCACAATAATATTCCATCATATTCATATACCTGAACTTGTTCAGTCATTCCCCGATTGATGAACAACCCCTCAGTTTCTAATTCTTTGCCTCCACAAAAAAAGTTACTATAAATATTTTTGTACATAGGAGCCCTTTCCGTCTATTTTAACCCCTTGGAATCTCTTTATCTCTTACTTAGTTATGAATTCTTTCCCTATCCATCGATCTGACACATAATTTCTTCCAAGCTTCACTAATTTGCTTATGTGATTAGCCTTTATGGCTAAATCACTTACTCGTTTTGGGTTTAACTTAGTATACTGTGTGATACGGAGATATACATTTTAAGATATGATTAACATGCAGATTTACTTTGTGTGACTATATTTATTGGTCACAAAGCAGGGCTTTTGCTTCTTTTGATGGGGGAGACAACTTGGAGGAGTGGGTGTAGTGATAGATACGGTTAGAAAGGAGCAGCCATGAGTCATTAAAAATAATTAAGGTGACACAAATATCAGGGCAGTACTGGAACCGTCAAGTTAAATTTCAAATAAACAAAAAATATGCAACAGCAAACTATACACAGTGGAAATTCAAAGCTTCATATGCGGTTCTCTTTTTCTATTCTTTGTATGGGGAAATGTTCTTGTTTGTTGATGTTTGTCATTTTTATAACAGTTTAATGCAGGAACTGACCAAGAACATGTGCCATATTCTCTGCCTGGTGTCACTCTATAAGGAGACTTGGCGAGCATTCTTCCAGCAATGTGTGATGGAAGGGGATGTATTCTTCTCACTTGTAAGCAAAAGAGGGCCATTTTCTGCAGGCTGTGTTGACAAGTCTTTCACTTGTCTGCTTAGCTGGAACTGAGTATTCATGCAGAAGCCTGACATGTTCTGATGGTGAGTGAGGCAAAAATCGCTGTGGGCCTCTGGATGGGAGGGCTGTTGTGCTCTCCTTACCACTTGGCTGCTATGTGGTCATGAACTCATGGTGCCACTGATTCTTTGGGTTTATTCTCTCCATGTTCTAGGTGAATGACTCTCAGAGACAGAATAGATTGAGGTTTGACTTTGTGAACCTCAGAGGGTCAGAGGGCCACCAAATGTCCTCTCAGCCATCAGAGCTGGTGGTAACAGGGGCTTAGTCTGGTGAGGAACCAGCCTTGAGGAATCATCTGCTTGACCCAGCTCAGGATCAGAGGTGAATCAACACATCTGCACCCTGCCAGCTGAGACATGTCATTTGCTAGCTATTTCATGTCCAGAGCGTGACCTTAGTAGGGTGTTCTTGAAGAGAGCAAAGGATTCCCAGAGCCAGGAGTTACCTCCTCCACCCCCACCACTCCAGATAGTGGGAGAACACTTAAAATTCAATCCCACTGTTTCCGGGAACTGGGTAAGTGTGTAGAAGGGGGAGTGTACTCCACTTCTGAGGATGCAGACTTTTTCGTACTTCAGTCCTTGCTATAACTTCTCAGTAAATATCTCTTTATAAAAGTTAATTCATATTAATTGGCTAATTTCTATTGGCAATATGATAGCTTTTGAGTTCATATCAGGGGAAACACACTAAATGGGAGCTACCTCTAACCCCTCAGGATAACTTCCATAACTCTGAGGAGAGCAGTATCCAGCCACTCCCTGGTGCCCAATCTGCCTGTTCCAGCATGAATTGGGACACTGAGCCTAGAGTCTGCACCATAATAATTAAAAGGAAAAAAAATTAAAAAGAAAATGGCAGTTTCCAGCAATCAATTTGAATAAATGATGGCTCCTAACTGAATCAAGATTGTAGGTGGAACTTTCAGTAGCCCACTTGAAAGAGAGTCTAGGCTACAAACAGAATACTAAATATGTATGCAAGTTGATTCTTTCCTTGTTGAAATGTGGTTGGTGACAGTAAAGGACTTAGAAAATGCTTAGATTCTGAGTCTATGACAAGGTGGAGTCAATCTGTACTCTGGTCAGAGAACCCAGGTGTCTAGAGCATTTTAAAGAGTCAGTCACTGACAAATGGAGGTGGTGTTGAAAGTTATGCAAGTTTAAAAAAAATGGGTTCACATTGGGAGGATATTTCTTAACTCTTTTTTTTTGGCCAAAGTAAGATGTTTTTATTGTGAAAATATTGCATGTTTTAGATATGTGCTTTTTTGTACTTAAGACAAGTATTTTGTAAGAGGCTTTATTAGTGTAAAGCAATAATAATTCACTTTTATGTGGTGTATAAAGTTTTTACATTTGCCCAGAAGCAGTCATTTTATGAAAAGTATATATCGTTAAAAAACTGGAGGTGGGATTAACATATTCCAAAGGTGTTTGACGGATTGATGTCCTGATTAAAATAAGCCACCAAACTCAAGTTCTGGGAAATTGAAAAACTATTCATTTTTACAATGTCTTAGAATTCGATTTTGTGAGACGTACGTTCATTTCACTCAGAGCTCAAATGCCAAAGGGGTGATAAAATTTTCATTAGAAATGGTGGTTCTGAATCACCATAGTTAGAAGACTCAGTGGCTGAATTTGTAAAGTGGGTGAATCCCTGACCCTTCTGATGGTGGTGTCTTGCTTGAAGTCACCTAATGGGGTGAAACAAGTCACTCTGGGTAACCGTGTCAGCTTCCTGTGCACAGTTCCTTTGTCCCGGTGCCCCCATGGTTGCGACCTCTGGCGCGCAGAGCACCTTAGGCTATTTATTATACAGACTTCGGTGCAGTTTTGGTCACCACTCGGTGAGAAAGCATGCTGTATGTCCAACTCAGATTTGCTGAGCATGACAACACTGCTCTCAGGCATACATTTTATTCTTATTTGCTTTTGTTATAATAATGATAAAACTAGCATTTACATAGTTGCATATAAACTTGCAAATAACTTGAGAGGCATCCATATAATGGATAGGACACTGGACTTGAATCCTGCCTCAGACACCTACTGACAGTGTGACTCTGACCAAATCACTTAAACCTTTCCATGCCTCAGTTTCCCCATATGTCAAATGAGAGGTATTAGACTCCCATGGCCTCTAAGATCCCCCCCAGCTCTCAACCAAAGATCCTACTCATTCCCTGGTTTACATATTCAGTTCTGATCTCTTTTCTGAGCTCCAGTCCAACCATAGACTTTTCCAACTACATGTCCTTTTGTAATGTCAAACTCAATACATCTAAAACAGAACTCATTATGTTCACTCCTCCACTGCACCCCTTTCCCTAACTTCCCTACTTCTATGGTGGGCACCACCATCTTTTCAGTCACCAAAGTTTGCTACCTCATGGTCATCGTCTCACCTTTATCTCACATAGCCAATCAGTTGCTAAGTCTTGTCCATTTCTACTTCCTCAGTATTTCTCATAGCCCAGCCCTTCTCTCCACTCACCTTTACCCCTCCATCTACACTAAGATGTTTCGCTCTCTTGGTTCAGGTCCCCTTCACTTCTTACCTGGACTGTTGCCATGGTCCCGTTGTATCTGGTTTCTTTCCTCTCCACTCCATTCTCCACATGGCTGCCTGAGTGATATGGCCAAAGCAAAGCTTGAATCATTTCATTCATATCCCTAAGATCAGTAGGCAGATGAGACACCGGCTCTGCGTTGTATGTGTGGTAGTGACCTGGACGTTGATCGATCTCCTCTTGACGGTTTTTTCCCTTGTGAAGTCTCTCTCAGGGTTTGTGAGTAATCTGGGGGATAATCATCTCAGAGGTTACTATGATTTCAAAAGTTCTGTCTTCAGTTGGCTTGCCCCCTATCATCCTGATATACTGAGAATCTCCTCTCCCTTTTGGGCTATTGTTTCCTTGCCCCATTCCAAACTTAGAGACTTAGATATGTATTATTATAAGTGGACATATGCATAGTTTAGGAATGCAAATAAACATGTCAAGGAATAGGTTTCCATTGGCAGGCTGCAGTGGCTGCAGTTGGGAGGAGGTGGGTTTGAATCTCATTTTCTTCCTTGGCCTTCAGTTGTAGAGGAAGATAGACAAGTAAGGGAACTGAGTTTTTTCTGGATGGTGTTAGGAGAGCAGGGGAAATCTAGGGTGCTGGGGATTGGATTCCACTAGTTGCACCAACCATATTCCCTTCTGGCTCTGAGTCAGCTCCGTAATCTAGTCTGCTTTTTCAGGCCCACCTGATCACATCTCTTCATCAGGAAGTCTCTCTGCTTGCTTGCCCTGTTTTCTATCACACGGGCAGTGCCCAGGTTCCCAGTTCCCTACTGCCATGACAGGATAAGAGCTGAGGATCAGGGTGACTCACAGTCCTCCCTTTTCTGTCTCTTCATGCAGGCTTTTGCTAAAAGAAAGTCTATTCCCTGTCAAAACCTAGAAACTTGGGGAGCCATGGATGAAAAACGTGTGTGTGCATGTAGACCTCTTCTTGTCTTCTGTCCATGAAGTCTTATGGAGAAGACTTTCCTAAGCTGTCCTTTGCCATGCCTGGAGTGCGCTTCTTCCTCAGTTCCACCACTTTAAGATTCCTACTCTCCTCTAAAGCTCAGGTTGTGTTACCTTTTACATGAGGCCTTTCCTCATCTCCAGTTGCTAGTATTTAATCAATAAGTATTTACTGTGCCCTGAGGACCCAGGTACAAAGAGTGAAAAAATCTCTGTTCTCCTGGAGCATCCCCAGCCAGTTTGCCCACCCACTCTCCATTCCAAACAAACTGACCAACTCACTCCTCCTTCCAAGTGACAGTCGCCTCCTGTCTCCATGTCTTTGGATGCTGTCCTGCATGCCCAGACTATTTTCTCTCCTGCTTTCCATCATGTAGAATCCCTAGCTTCCTGCCAGCCTCAACTCCAGATTCACTCCTTCAAGGGGACCTTTCTGAGCCATCCAGAGAGCAGGGTGTCCCCACTCAAATGACATCATATTTAATTATGGGTATAGAGGTTGTTTGCACCCATGAAATTCAAACCCCTTGACATCACACTTTTGGTTTTGCATCCCTAGCACCTTGCACAGTACCTGACACATAGTAGATGTTTAATAAACTCTCACTAATTGGTTGATTAATAGTGTTTTCAGATTTGCCAAGTGCTTAATACAGATTAGGTCAGTAGTTCTCAAAGTGTGGCCTGGGGACCGCTGATTTTAGGTTTATTACGCCCTGCCTTCTTACTATATAGAGATCTTGGAAATAATAATAATGCTTAGCATTTTAATATCCCCACTTTACAGATGAGGCACAGAGCAGTTAAGCCAGGAAAGGAGGCAGAAGGGAGTAAACATTTATATAGCACCTACTATGTGCCAGACACTATGCTGTGCACTTGCTTAAGTAACTTGCCTAGGATTTTCCAACTAGGGAGTGTCTGAGGCAGAATTTAAATTCAAGTTTTGCTGATTCTAAGAGCTGTACTCTATCCCCTGTGCCACCAAGTGCCTCTAATATGCCCAGAGAACTTTGTCTCTGGGTGGTTGGGAGTACTGAACTGAAGTCTATGTGCTTGGTGTGCCTATCACAGGAAGGAGGTGGCTAGAAAATGCAACTGGAATCATAGATGTGTAGGGTTCTGAGATAAGCTAGAACTTCCTAAAACAAAGTAGAGAGAGATTTGAAGATGAAGAACATCTTCTAAAGGGGCCTTTGGGACAAGTCCTCAGCTATGAATGAGGGACTCAGGCTGAGACAACATCTCTAGTCTAGAGAACTAGAAAGTTGCTTCAAAGTCACAGCAATATTAAAAAATGAGGCCTGAACATGAATATCTGCATGTTTACTATTGTTTTTGGATAGAATCTCCACCAGTTTGGGGAGTCCCTTTTGTGCCTTCCAGAAGAGGAATCTTTTGTCAGGCTGGGGATGTTCCAGGAGAGTAGGGATCGTTAAGTGGTGGACATGAGGAGGGAGTGCATTCCAGGCATGGTGACCAGTTTAGGGAAGGATATGGGGTGGGAGATGGAAGATTGTCTGTGATAAAGATCAGGAATATCAATCCAGTTGTCTGGCCTATAGAATGAATGAAGGAGATTAATACATGATAAGTATGTAAAGACAGCATGCAGCCAAGTTGATAAAGATTTGAAATGCCAAGCGGAGAAGTTTCTATTTTGATCTCAGAGGAGAAAGGACTTTATGAGTCAGCCCCCTTTCTGATGAAAGTTTTACTCACTGGAGAAGGTAAGTTTTACAAAGGTGTGATTGGGGGTCACTGGCCTACATACTGCCATATTAGTGTGGTTGAGTTATTCTGTCCTGTCTGACTCTCCATGACCCCAAGGACCACAGCATATGAGACCCTTCTATTCTCCACTATCTCTCAGATTCATGTTCCTTGTTTCCATGACACTATTTATTCATTACATCCTCTTTTCCTTCTTTTAGTCTTTTCCAATGAGTCCTACTCTTCTTATTATGTGGCCAAAGTATTTAAGCTTTAGCTTCAGTATCTGACCTTCTAGTGAATAGCCTGGATTAATTTCTTTAAGTATTGATGGATTTGATCTCCTTGCTGTCCAGAGGACTCTCAGAAATCTTCTCCGGCACCGCAATTCAAAAGCGTCAATTCTGTGGCACTCAGTTTTTCTTATAGCCTAACTCTCACAGCCTATTAGTACCTATTCAGTGAGCTTAACCCCTAAATTTAGAAGGGGTGCATTTGCTGAGGATGAGTGACAAGTTCATTAAAGTTTAATTCTTTAGCATGGGAAAACAAAAAAGAGAGATTGTCTCCTTTTCTCTCTCTCTCCACGATTAAAAACTGCTCTGCAGAGCAAAGAATTGAAGATGTACTTTCCTCATGGGATAAGGAGACCCTTTAGATCGGTTTTCATTTGGAGTCCCCACAATTTTGGATCCTGTACTCACCATTTCCCTATAGATTCACAATAATTCTCAAATCATAGAGTTATGAGGTCATGGGTTTTGACTTCCCATTCTGGCAGCAAAGACACTTTTAAAACTCATGTGTGTGTGTGTGTGTGTGTGTGTGTAAGTCAAGTTTCCCTCAAATTGAACTCATAAATATTCATGTTTCCTTGCCCACAGACCAGCACTTCAAAGCCCAGTTTGACTTGGCAGGGCTTCAAGCAGAATGGATATTTAGCCACTCTGGGACAATAGAGCCTCTGGCTGACCTGACTTTCCTAGCTCTGTCCTGATCCAGGCAGAGGCAAAGACAGAAGAAAGTAGGGCAGAAGGCAGGAGACAAAGAGAGGACCCAGGGGAGAGGATGCTTCCCTCTGCTCATCACATCATAGCTCTGGGTTGAGGTCAGACCTGATCTCCCACCCAGGAGTGAACATACTGGGCTGATTTTCAAAAACTGAGACTTTCCTCTTCTGGAGAAATGGTTAAGAACAAGTCTTCCTGGGTGTATTTTTTCAAGTAATACACTAGGAAAAAACCAATTAAATCATAAATCAGAGAAAAATGAAGTAAGGAGAGGTAGAAGGATAACTAGGGTTACACAATCTGAGCTTTGTCTAGTGTTTGCAGGGTTGCTTATTCAGGAGACGTAGGCTAACAATGGCTAATGAAGCTGACTGCTCTCATGAGGTTGTGGGCAAGTTCAGCTAATGCAGCCGAAGCACATCTAGGTAGACCAGTCAGGCTTTGCCCCAGGGAGCAGAAGTTTAGGTGCTCTGACAACACTTCTAGTACTTTAGCACTGACAATGATAAAGATGGTGGTGGTGTTGTCAAGTTGGTCATGTGGGATTCTTTGTGATGTTATTTGGAGTTTTCTTGGGCAAAGATACTGAAGGGGATGGACATTTCCCTTCTCCAACACATTTTACACATGAGGAAACTGAGGCAATCATGGTTGAGTGCCCTACCCAAGGTCACACAACTAGGAAGTGTCTGAGGCTGGATTTGAACTAAGGAAGATGAGTCTTCCTGACTCCAGGCTTATACTACCTTTCTGCCCCCTAACATTTAAATAACATTCTACAAATACTGTCTCATTTTATTGTCACAATAATCCTAGGAAAAAAACTCTATCATCATCTTCCTTTCTTTTTACAGATGAGAGAACTGAGTCTCAGACAGATAATTTGTCCAGGGTGACAGAGCTATGTAAGTGTCTGAAGCAGAATTCAAACTCAAGTCTTATGGTCTAAAAGCCCAGCTATATCCTGTGCTATCTAGCTAGAAATGATGAATTGGAAGAGGGATCATCTGGCTCTCTAGTGCTCTTGGCCCTAGGCCCAATTGTCTCCTAAATTCTCCTTCATGGTTGCTTCCAGCTGCCTCCTGCAAGTGCCTCCCTAAATGCTCCTTGGCACCACTAGAAAAAGGGAAGTATCAAAAATAAAGGCTGGCTGGAGGCAGGGATGCTTGGTGAGTTGGTAATGTGCCGACTACGTATCAGGCATTGATTGCGCTAAGTGTTTGAGATACAAATTAAGACAAAAGACAGTCCTTTTTCTCAAGGAGTACACAATCTAGTGGGGGAGACTAGGCCCAAGATAAATGCAGGATAAATTGGAAATATTCAACAGAGGGAAGACAATGGAATTAAGGAGGACCAGGAAAGGCCTGTGGAAGAAGACAGGATGATTGCCAAAGGCCATCAGGGAGGTCACTAGCTGGAGAGAAGGGAAAGAATTCCAGGCATGATGCGTAGCCAGAAAAAATGTCCAAGAGCTGAGTGATGGAGGGTCTTGTTCGTGGTCTGTGTCACTGAATGGAGGAATATGTGGTGGGAAGTAAGGTGTAAGCAGACTGGAAAGGTCAAAGGGGGCAGTTTATGAAGGGCTTTGGATGCCAAATGCAGCATTTTGTGTCTGATCATGGCTGCAATAAAGAGCTACTAGAATTTGTTGAACAGGAGAATGACATGATCAGACATATGCTTCAGGAAAATCACTTTAGCGGCTGAACAGAGGAAGGCTTGGAGTGGGGAGAGACTTGAGGGAGGTAGACCCCCTAGCAGCTATTGCAACACTTCAGGCTTGATGTGATGAGGGCCTGGACCAGGGTGGAGCAGTATCAGAAGAGAACAGTGAAGAGGGCAAGATTCGGAGTCAGAGGATTGTGTTCAAATATTGGGTCTGCTTTGTACTAGTTGCATGATTTTGGCTAGGTCAACATGCCCTTCCAAGCCTCAGTTTCCTCACAGCTTGGAGGTTTAGACTATGACCTCTGAGGTCAACTTATGACCTGATCTCTACAGTGTGGCAGCTTAGTGGTTGCTAAGTGGTAGGAGAGACATTTGTTGTCTATATTGAGATTGTGGGAAGCATTTTGCAAAATATCTCAGGTTCTTTTTGTGGAGAAGATGGAAAGATGGGTACTAGAGAACAATAATTAGATGACTTCAGAAGTGGTTGTGTGTTTGAAGCAGCACATCTTTGAGATGGGAATTTGGGTAGTTTGGGAGAGGAAAATGACCTCTGGTCCAGGATCTCTTAGTTAGCTACATGGAGTGTTATCTCATCTGTGTGGAGTCATGTAATATTATATAGAGGCTGGGAAAGATTTTCCACTTACTAAAAACTAGAGAAACATGAGTATGAGAAACAAGTTTTGAGGGCATCAAAGAGACAGGCAACCATATTGAGAACTTTAGGGCTGCTGAGCGTGATGGTATGTCAGCTCATTTGCATATGCATGTGGAAGAAAGTAAAACTTAGTAAATGAGAAATCATATAAGCAGAGATATTTTTTCACTCATATCTTGAATTTTAGGTATGATTGAACATTCATCTTAAATATACATTTAAGGTATGATTGAAAATGGGATTGTTGACTGGATAATAGAGCTTTGGGGAACTGTGACTTTTTAAGTAAAAGGGGCCTCTAATTTCAGCCACTGAAGAGGATGGCAGGAGAAAGGCATACAAAGACAGAATCAGCCTCAGCATCAGTTGCATCATCATCACCATCCTCATCATCATCAGGGGAGGAGGAGACTGCAGGAAAGAAATGAACAGGGAGGGGAGAGCAAGTTTCAGCTGAATAGGTCTTGGTTGTTGGGACAGAACTGATTTCATTCCAAGAACTCCACTAACATCTATGACACTTTCAACATCATCTAGAGTTGGAAAAAAGGTGATTTTTCCTAAGGCTTTGTTGCTCCCTGCTGCCACCTATTTCTTGAGAAGGAAAAACAGTTGCTTTGGTACTCTGGTGATGGGGAGCTGCATGGGTTGGTGGGAGCTCTATTCTGATTTGACAGAACTGCATTCCAGTGAGTGATGGATGGTCTCCATAGTCCAGAGGTAGTTAGTGTGATGAGTTTGGTGGCTCTCTGCACTTCATATTAGGAGATAACACTTTCTAAATGCCCTTTTAAGGTTAATTGAAAGAGCTTATAAAGTCTGTGCTTAAGCAGAGAAGAGGATTTCTCCAGTTGAAGGTGATGAGGAAGTAGAGAAGCAGTTTCACGTGGTGCACATCTTTCTGAATGGACCAGTGACATTGAAAACTGGAAATGATGATACCTGGGATAGATTCAGTAGGAGAGGTGCCATCTTGCCACTAATTCTGGCTCTGTCTTTTGGCAAGCAGTTATATGGACAGTTGTTTTCAGTGGGGTGAAGTCACAATGGCATGGTGCTGAGGGAAGATAGGTCTAGGAGAGAGGTGTGATGCGTATGGTAATGTTTGTTGGTGGGCTGAGGGTGGATTGGAGGGATGGCACATTTCCACCCTTTGGTTGTCCTCATTACCATAGCACTCAGCACAATTGCCACTGGAAGAGATTGATCAGTCTGTGAATTCCTTTACATCTGCTATCCCCCATTTCACCCGTAGGCATTCTGTAAAACTTTAGATGCTTAATTCAGATACTACCTAGTTCTTTCAGATTTGCTATCTGCACAATGAAGCTATGAATTGGAGGCACTTCGGGAGAAAAAAAATCCAAGCCAATGAAGAATGTATATTGCCTGGATTGTGATAGGCAGGTTGATGAAAAAAACACACTGAATTAATTTATTAATATTATCAGGAACCGCACATTTTCCTCTTGTCTAGTGCATGCTAGGTCAAGTCTGATTCAGGCCAGTTTGGTATTTCAGGTTGATGAATGGAATGAAATGAGATACTCACAGCCAATATACTTCTTATCTAAAGGAGGTTTGTTCAGCCAGAGCAGGGAAAGAACCCTCAGCACAGATACAGCATTGATTCAGGAGGACACAGCTTCCTTGCCTCTCTGTTACCCATGCTGTCCTGCCTGTCTGAGAAGTTAGAAGGAAGAGCTCTAACCTTTTTGTGCTTAGGGAACCAGGAAGCTACTCCAAAGGTCCCCTGAGCCAATTAGTTTCAAGGACAGTTACCATATTAAAAATCTTTTTTGATGTTCCTATATAGGAAACATTTATTCTGGAAGAATCTATTCAGTGTAGTTGATAAGCATGATGGTACCATGGAACAAGAACTATCTGAGTGGAAAAGATGAGTACTAATTTTATGCAAATACAGTTATACCTGAATTCCACTGAGGTACTCGTGATTCCCAAAATCTGGTTATTCAGTGGGGCTTCTGTCTCCAAAAGCGAAGTCAAGCCAGAGTGACAATAGCTACTAATTTTGAAACTAAAAGAAAAAAAAGAAAGTTAAACTGTGATATTAAAAAATCCCAAATACATACCCAAAGTATTATTCAACAGTCATTAAGCACCTGTGGAAGGCAGTTTAAAGGTCCAGTCCATTCTCTTTTGGAGCTAAACTGCTTAGTTCTCTGCATCTGTTTTGACGTTTGGAGTGACCCTGTTAATGATGTCATAAGGCGGTAAGTTCCTCAGAATTGTGTGTGTGTTCATCTTTCATTGCTGAAGACCATGCCATCAGAGAAATGATGACATGACTTGCACTTCAATTTTGTTTTGAGTGAGGGAGGGCTGTGCAGGTCACCAGCCTCACTTCTCTTCCAGAGCCATCTGAATCCAGTGACCAGATATTGATGAGAATGACTGGAGATGATCCAGGATGAGGCAGTTGGGGTTAAGGGACTTGCCCAAGGTCACACACCTAGTGAGTGTCAAGTGTCTGAGGTGAGATTTGAACTCAGGTCCTCCTGAATCTTGCACTGGTGCCATAAACACTGCACCACCTAGCTGCCCCCAATTTTATTTCTCACATGCATGGTAATCCTAAAAAAAGAAATTTCTATGCTTTCATATTAAACAGTGGGCTATGGGGAAGTTTACTGAAAGCCCAGGGCTATGAAGACTGGCCAAGGTTTGAGGGCTGCCATCTGCATTCTACCTCTGTTCCTGCCCAGCCATGTAACCCTGACAGGTTTCTGATTCTTTATCTGTCAAATGAGGAGGGTAATTTAAATAATTTCTCAGGTTCCTTTCCAACCCTAGATCCTAGGAAGTCTGCACTCTCTGTTTTTCAAATACTCACTCAAAAAAGATTAGGATCTGACTTAAAGTAAATCTGGTACTTGCTTTAGAAATAAGAAAAATCTTTAGATTTAAAACAGAAATAATTCTTCAGCTTTGGGAATGGATTAAAAAAGCCTAGCTGATGAAGTTTACTTCCCAGTGATTCCATGCAGGTTCTTTTCCTAAGAAGCCTCTACTTTGTTCTCCAGTCTTCCAACTCCAGTCTTTGAAGATCTTTTCCCACCTAACAGCCATGGTAAAAAACATTGGCCAAGACAGAAATTTCGATGGATCAGTGTGAGACTTATGTTAGCCCTCGTGTTTTCAGGCAGTTTTACTAAAAAATGAGAATCTTTAAGTTTTCCAAATGATTCTTCAGCTGATGATACAGTGGTTAGAACTCTGAGCCCTGGACTCAGGAAGACATGAATTGAAATATGACCTCAGACATTAGCTGTGTGATCCTGAGCAAGTTATTTAACCTGTTTGCCTCAGTTTCCTCAACTGAAAAATAAATATAGTAATAGTATGTAGCTCTCAGGGTTGCTGTGAGGATCAAAGGAGATAAAATTTTAGCTTAGCCTTGTACCTTGCATATAGTAGACATTTAATAAATGCTTCATTCCTTCCTTCCTCCACTGTTCCAATCTGTTTTTTATTTTCTAAATATATTAGAACATTGAAATAAGGCATTCTGCTTTAATATCATATGCATTTACAAACAAGGTCACCATCACAGGGACGCAAGAACTCTCCTAACTGCCCCCATTTCTTGGGAGGGAGGGCCCTGGTTGTAGCCTCCTCCCTGAGGCTACCAATGCTGCCTCTATCTCCTTACCTTCCTAGGCTGCCATTACAGTCTCTGCCTCAATTCCTTCTCAGAAGATGCTGCCACTTTGGCCCTTGCTAAAGACCACTTGACAATTGAAAAATTTTTTTTACTGATGTCTTTAGTTTTTTAAATCAACAAAATTTACCCCAATGTCTGACCCCCTGCCCTTCAAAAGAGCCATATCATATGACAAATAATTTTAAAGATAAAGAAGAGAAGGAAAAACCAAACTGACTGATAAATGAAAAAGTCTGAAAATATGTCTAATGTACCAAATTACACGTAGTGTATCACGGTACCTAATGTACCAAATTACACGTAGTGTATCATGGTGGCCCTCCCATCTCTGTAAAGGAGTGCAATAGAACTGTCTTCCCCTATCTCTTCTTTTGAGCTTTTTGTCTAATTTTGCAACATTCACTTTTACCTTTTTTTGTATGTATCTGTGTGTGTAATTCTTTCTGCTTTCATGGTTGGAGCTGTGTTTATGTACTGTTTTCTTGGCTCTGCTTACTTCAGTCTACCTCAGTTCATGCAGACCTTTCAGCGCTTCTTTATATTTATCATTATAAAATTCCATTAAATTGTAAATGTAAAATTCCATTCCATTCCAATTTGTTTAGCTGTTCACCAGTCAATGGTTATCTGCTTTGTTAGATTGGCCATGTTGTTCAAATGTCAAACGCATGTTTACCAAAAGGACTCTTTTATGGAGAACTGTCACTGGGCAAGTGGTTAGATGAAGCTAGGACACTCTCAACGTCCCTCTTAAGAGCTTGGGAATTGCTTGTGAGTCATGGGAGACAGTGGGACAGGACTACAGAACATGGCATGCCCATATCAGAGAAGTAGCTGTGCTTTATGAGCAAAGGAGAATTGAAACAGCTCAAAAGTGGCACGAGATACACACATTTAGGGAATCCACCCCAAATGGTCACGGGGACTATTTGTGCCTGACCTGGGGCAGAGCATTTCGAGCTTGTCTGGTTAGTCTGATCAGACTCTGATCCGTCACAGTCAGGGGCATTGGAACTTGACTTTAACACAGTCATATCATTTGGGTCCTCTTTGAGAAGAAAGCGCAACAACCAGTCAACGACCCCCCCTCCACACCCCAATTCTTTGCTATCACAATAAGTTCTACTATAAATGTTTTGTCGTATATAGGGACTTTCTTCTTTTAATAAGTAGTATTTTATTTTTTCCAATTTCATGTAAAGATAATCTTTAACATTTATTTTAAAAAATGTGAGTTCCAAATTTTCTCCTCCCCTCTTCCCTCCCTATGTGCAATCATGCAAAAGGTATTTTCAGATTAGTCATGTTGTGAGAGAAGAAACAGACCAAAAGGAAAAAAAAAACAGGAAAAAAGTTAAAGAAAGTGTAAAGAGTATGCTTCAATCTACATTCAGACTCTATCAGTTCTTTTTCTGGATGTGGATAGCATTTTTAGGGATTTTCTTTTCATTAATAGCCTCCTTGGGGTATTAACCTAGAAATGCTGTCTCTGGTTCAAAGGGTATGGATACATTTGTCACTTTATTTATGTAACTTCAAATTTACTTTCCAAAGTGGTTGGAGTGATTCATAGCTCCTCCAAGAATGTATTGATGGGCTTATCTCCCCACATTTCCCATCTCTTGTCATCTTTGCCAATTTGCCAATATGTGAGGTAAAACAATTATTTTGATTTGCATTTTTCTTATTATGAGTGGCTTGGAGCATTCTTTCATATAGTTGTTAATAGCTGGTAATTATTTTGAAAACTGAGTACTGTGTGTGTGTGTATGTGTGTGTATGTTTTAGTAATTCTTGCATACCAAACCCTTGTCAGAGAAATCTGACCATATATTGCCATTTGACCATTTTCCTCCTTATCCTAGATCCATTTTATCTGTGTGTAAGTTTTTCAGTTTCATATAATGAAATTTATCTATTTTTCTTTTCTTTTTTTAATATAATTTCCTCTCTTCCTTGTTTGATTAAGAATACATCTCCTACTCATGGTTGTGAGACGTATATGATCTGTTTCTCTTCCAATTTTTTATAAATATGATCTTTAATATTAAGATTGTATATCCATTTAGAATATATTGTGAAATACTGTATAAGGAAATGGTCTAATTTCTGCCAAATTGCTTTCCAGTTTTACCAGAAGTCTTTTTTTAAATCAAGTAGTATGTTCTTTTCTGAAAAATTTATATATATATATTTGGTTTATTGAACACTGAGTCATTTTCAAATATTTTAAAAGAAAAAATAACTTAGATTGTATAGAATATGATCTTAGAATATTGTTCCTACTATAATTAGTTCCCCCAGTACCCTCTTACTTTCTTCCTTGGTTGTTACAGTAAAGAGATAGAAGTCCCATTGGGGCAGTTGGCAGGGAAATTGCCTAGCTCTTCTGAACCCCTAAACCTGTGAAAGGTGTTGATAAGTATGGAAGGTGTACCATTGCCGAATACCAAACTATGAAATTCACCTCGATGCAACCTGGCGTTGAAGACAGGCATTCCCAGAGCTTTGTATTTCTGACTACAGGGCAAGCTTTTTGGATACCAGAAATCATTAGGCACTATCGGGCAAGGGAGAACTAGAGAGAGAGGAGGGTCCTTTGTTTTGGCACTTCATTAGAACTGTGAAGAAAGCAGCAGGTCCTTATCACCCGACACCTGGACTATGGGTCTGCCTGCCACATGCCTCCCCTCATCTAAGGGGCATCCTCCATTTAGCTGGTAAAGTGAATTTCCTAAATCGAAGGTCCCATCATGTCACCCTTTGCTCAATAAACTCCAGTGGCTCTCATTTGTCTCTAGGATCAAATGAAAAATGCTCTGTTTGGCATTTAAAGCCCTTCGTAACTAAGATGTCTCCTCACAGTTACATTTCATACAGTTCCAGTCTCTTTACACGTTATTGTCTGATGCATATTCTTCAATCCAGTGACACTAGCCTCCTGGCTGTTCCACAAACAAGACTCTACCTTTTAGCTCTAGGCATTTTCTCTGGTTCTCCCCCACCCGCCATGCCTAGGTCATTCTACCTCCTCAACTCTCCCTACTAATCCCCATGACTTCCTATAAGTGCCAACTAAAATCCCACTTTCTCTAGAAATTCCTCAACATCTTTCTCAGCACCTCTTAATCCCAGTGTTTTCCCTCTATTCATGGTGTCCTTTTTGTTGTGTATATAGTTTGCTTTGCATTTATTTGTTTTCATATTATCTATCCTTGGGGCAAGGTCTGTCTTTTGCCTCCTTTTGTGTCCCCAGCACTTTTTGTTGTGTGCCCTTCATTTTTGAAGGACCAGTGATGTCAAGGGGTGATGTCTTGACTTGTATGTGAATTGGATTTAAATGAGGTAGAGTTGCACAAAGTCATCAGCCTTATTCTCTTTTCCCAAATCATTGAAGTCCAGTGGGAAGACAAGTATCAGGAGGGCTGGAGATGACTTGGGAGGCAGTGGAAGAAGACCTGGCCATGTCTGAGCAAGCTTTCAGCACTCCATAGCCCCTGCGTCAGACATCTTTATGGCCACTCAGCCACCCATTTTGCCAAGGGAAGTCTTCACACACTTGGGGTAGACACCCCCAATTCATTGATGGGTTTGAGGCCTGTCAGTTACCCTCAACTTGATTAACTCATCTACCCAGATTGTGTTTTTTGTTTTTTTACCAGGGCTCGACCACTGAGCGTACTATAGCTACTTAGTACTCCAGGTGAGGATAAAGCCTGGCATCGTAGGCACAGCACATGTTTGTTGATCAATGATTAAAACATTTTACAAATGGAAAGTATTGTTCATTTTTAAAGTATTCTCTACCCCTGGCCCTTTTAGGTTGAAAAATCACATGACTCAGTTATACAGTGCTGTAAAGTTCTCCAAATTTGATCTGATCTTGTCCTTACAAACCCAAGCCCCACCCCCATGATGTGGATACTCCAGGTGTTATTATCTTCATTTAAAAGATAAGGAGTTATGCTTTCAGAGGGCTAAGGGCCTTGCCAATAGTGGAGGAAGGGGAAAGAAATGTGCACTTATTTAATGCCTACTATATGCTAGCCCTTGTGTTAAGTACTTTAATATAACTACAAAGCTAGTATTAGAAATGTGATTCAGACTGGGTTTTCTCACTTAACTATCACTTTTCTAATATATCATGCTACCTTTTAATCTAGTTGGCCAGTATGATTCACTTTATGGGGATTTCCTATATGTGCTTTATAACTTTTTAATTGTTAAGCCATCCCTTACAATGATGTATTTTAAAAAGAGAGGAAAAATCAAACTTAGCAAGATTCAGTGAGACATCATTTGAGTTTGACAATGAAATACTCCACAGATGTATGCCTTTGTTTCTGTGAAAAAGAGAGGAAGTCACATTTTAAAACCTTTTCATGAGGACTGAGCATTGCTATTATAATTCAGGATTTTTTTTTCTTTTGGGTCATTCTTTCATTTCCATTGTTGTAGGTATTGTATCCTTGTTGTACCTATGCTTCTCCTCCTCCTCCTCCTTTTTCTTCTGCTTCTCTCCCCTTCTTCCTCTTCCTCCATTGTTTTTGTCCCCCCTTAACAGTATTCTTTCCCTCAGTTACATGCAAAGATAGTTTGCAGCATTCACTTTCATAAGATTTTGAGTTCCAGATATTTTTCTCCCTCCTTCCCCTCCCATCTCTTCAAGATGGCATGCAATCTGATATAGGCTATACATATACAATCATATTAAACATATTTCCACATTAGTCATGTTGTGAAAAAAGAATCAGAAGAAAAGGCAAAAACCATGAGAAGGAAAGAAAGAGAAAATAGTGTGCTTTGATCTGCATTCAGATTCCCTAGTTTTTTCTCTATGTATGGATAGCATTTTCATGTCATTTCCTTCTCCAACACATTTTGCGATGGATGAGGAAACTGAGACAAACTGATAAGTGACTTGTTCAAGGTCACAAAGCTAGTCACTGAGGATTCATTTGAACTCAGGTCTCCCTGACTCTAGGTTCAGTCTTCTATCCACTGAACCACCCAACTGTTTCCTTGGTATTTCCTAGTAAGGTCTATTCAGCTTAGTGGACTCTTCATCTATTTAATTTAAATATGGTATTTTGATGATTAATAGGATATTTTTCCTTCTCAACAAAACAGATTGGGAAAACTGGCTGTATCCCAATGGGAGATAAATCTTGGTGAGCTCAATAGGAACTGTCAAGGCAAATAAACCGAATGACTTCAGTGTTGTTTAGTGATCAGATCTGAGGGTGACAATATTTATTAGTTACATCAATTATCTGGGTGGAGGGTGGTTGCTGGACATACAAATCTCTATCAACCAAGAATCCCACTATGTCACAAGAAATCTGGAGCTTAGATACATTTCGAAGGACCTCCAAAGAATTCTATGTCAGTACTTTAGACCACAAACTTTCATTTAAGTTGGAAATCAGAAACAGAGTGTGTCGCTGAGAGAAAGGGAAAACAAGTCCAAGATAGCGTCGTGATGTTAGATCACAAGAGTCACATACAGCTTCAAGGACTGCAGGATGAGATAAGAATATAGCACATTGCAAAGATTTCAATAAAAGTAAGTTATGAGAGCAAGTCTGAACAGATCTGGCCACATAACAAAAATCGCTAGTAGCTTCTTATACCATGTAGGGTCTGCTGTTTTTAGCATGCAAGCTGTTAGCTTTGAACAACAACCAGAAGTATAGTGTTGGAGGCTCATTAAATTCCACTCAGCATTAGGTCTTTCTTAAATTTTAACTCACCTATAAATTTGAGATCCTGATTCTGTTTCTACAGAGCTAAGCAGGAGAAAGTAGGAGAGTGCCAGAATGTAAGTGCCAGCTTATGGATGGGTTTTAAAGGACACATCTTCATACACTAATCTCTGAAAGGATGTCTGTGTAGGTAAAGGTAAATAGAATCTTGTAGCAATTATTTAAATAAATTGACCCAAAGTCCTTTTCATCCAAGCAATTACTCCCCCTGTTTGGGGGTAGGTGTTCATTTGCTGTTCAGTTGTTTCTTCAGTTGACTCTTCCTGACCTCCTTTAGGGTTTTCTTGGTAGAGACTCTGAAGTGGTTTGCCATTACCTTCTCCAGTTCATTTTACAGATGAGGAAACTGATGCAAATATGGTTAATAGATAGGTTCACATAGCTATTAAACATCTGAGGTTGGATTTGAACTCAGAAAGATGAGTCTTCCTGACTTCAGGCCCAGCGCATTATCTATTGAGCCACCTAGCTGTCCACCTAGCTGGAGGAGTTCATACTACTCAGGGGTGAGGAACCTGTGGCCTTGAGGCCATATATGGCCCTCTAGGTCCTCGAGCATGGCCCTTTTATTGAATTCAAACTTCACAGAACAAATCCCCTTAATAAAAGGATTATTCTTCACAAAGTCCTACCTAGATGACTAGAGGCAACGTTAGATTCTTTTTATGTTAATAGAGTTCAAACTCTGCCAGGTACAGCCATGGTGGAAAACCCTCCAGTGTGGTCTTGTCAACAGATGATGTCTGCTTTCCAAGGAAGGAAGACTTTCTAAATACAGAGTGGGTTGTTTGGTGATTAATTTTTCTGGCAATGGCAATACATCAACCAAGAAGTGGAGATAATTCCTGACTTTATTTATTTATTTTACCAGGGTAGGCATACTCTGTGTTCATGATGAAAAGGTCCTGTTGCCAAAGAAATAAAGATTGTGGAAAAAAAGGGAAAATTTGGATGGAAAACTTTACTGGTGTTGTATGTAGCTATAGAGCTGAAACTGGCATGGTTTAGCAAACCAATCAGAAAACACCTCACATAAAGGTTCCATTCATAAATGGTTTATTGATATTTGTTAAACGACCCCCAGATGTGGTCACATTTTTTCAGAACGTATTACAAGCCATGTTATAATGGGCATAAATAATATAGAAAATTCTTAAGAGATGAGGCTATATCATGAGTTGATCTAGACCAGATGGCCTTAGGGAACACACTACTGGAGTAAAAGTGCTGCAAAAGTCTGTTTTGTTTAGGGTTTCAATAATTCTCAAGTATTTCATAAAACCCGAGGTTCCCACAATGAGAAACAACAACGCATTTCTAAATGAAAGTGTGCCGTAAAGTTTTAATTAAATTCTTTTATTTTACATATGAGTCAGACTTTTGTGGTCGCAGTCAGGAAATGCTACTGTAATTATGGCCTTACTGTTTACTAATAGGTTCAATAACTTAAGATCCATTTCAACAAACATTTATTAAGCGTACACTACTTTATGTGCAAGGTACTGTGAACAGAAGAATTTCTGCCCTAAGGAGTTCACATTCTGCTTGTGGGTTGGGGAAGATGCCAGATAAATGCAGATAAGTAAATAAAAGACATCCAATGAATAACTGGGGGTATTAGAGAAGGCCTGGTGCAGAACATAATACCTTAGTTGCTTTGAAGGAAGCTTTTGAAGAAAGATTCTAAGATTCTAAGAAGTGGGATGGAGTGCATTCTGGGATGGAGGATTAACTTTACAAAGGGGACTAGGATACCAGGAGGTGACTTGGGTTCACAAAATTTCTTTTCCTAATCCCTTAGACCAAATGTTAATCGGAATAGAAGGATGGAGGGACTTCTAGTAAATATGGCTAAGTGAAAGATTCCAGCCAAGCCCAGCTCCCCTGAGAAGCAGCCTGGTAAATAGAGAGCACATGAAACAAAGATTAATTGAGACAAAAGAGAAACACCAGCAAATTCCTCCATTCAGTGCAGGTTGGAACAAAAGAATGTCTAGAAACCTCTGGGGTTCTGGTTGGGAGGCATGAAATGAGGGCCAGAAGCCAACGGGGACTTCAGAGATACAGTAGGAGACAGTGGGTGTCTGCTGCAGACATGAGCAAACAGAATGAAATAGCAAACATGGAGAAACATTTGGGTGGAGAAAAGTCCAAATGGTGAACCTAGAGGATGAGAACAACCCCATTATAAGTACAAGTAGAGTCCAAGGAAAAAAAGAGTTTGATGGAAGGATGGAAATAAGAGAAACAAATTAAGCCCTTAAAATGTCCAGTAGGCAATTGGTGATTTGGGACTGGAACTCAGGAGAGAGATGGGCTAGATATGTAGATCTAGGAGTAAACCATGTCAAGATGATGGTTAAATTCATGGGACTTGAGGGGAGAGAGAGACAGAGAGAGAGAGAGAGAGAGAGAGAGAGAGAGAGACAGAGACAGAGAGAGACAGAGAGAGACAGAGAGAGACAGAGAGAGAGACAGAGAGAGACAGAGACAGAGAGAGAGACAGAGAGACAGAGAAGAGAGAAGACAGAGAGAGGGAGAGGGAGAAGACAGAGAGAGAGACAGAGAGAGAGACAGAGACAGAGAGACAGAGACACACAGAGAGAGACAGAGAGAGAGAGGAGAGACAGAGACAGAGACAGAGAGAGAAGAGAGAAGACAGAGAGAGGGAGAGAGACAGAGAGAGAGACAGAGAGAGAAGAGAGAAGAGAGAAGACAGAGAGAGGGAGAGAGACAGAGAGAGAGACAGAGAGAGAGAAAGAGAGAGAGACAGAGACAGAGAGAGACAGAGAGAGAGACAGAGAGAGAAGAGAGAAGAGAGAAGACAGAGAGAGGGAGAGAGACAGAGAGAGAGACAGAGAGAGAGACAGAGACAGAGAGAGAGACAGAGAGAGAGGCAGAGAGAGAGACAGAGAGAGACAGAGAGACAGAGAGACAGAGAAGAGAGAAGAGAGAAGACAGAGAGAGGGAGAGAGACAGAGAGAGAGACAGAGAGAGAGACAGAGACAGAGAGAGGGATAGAGAGAGAGAGACAGAGACAGAGGGAGAGGGAGAAGACAGAGAGAGACAGAGAGAGACAGAGAGAGAGACAGAGACAGAGAGAGGGATAGAGAGAGAGAGACAGAGACAGAGGGAGAGGGAGAAGACAGAGAGAGAGACAGAGAGAGACAGAGAGAGAGACAGAGACAGAGACAGAGAGAGAGACAGAGAGACAGAGAGAGAGACAGAGAGAGACAGAGAGAGACGGAGAGAGAAAGAGAGAGAGACAGAGAGACAGAGAGAAAGAGAGAGAGACAGACAGAGACAGAGAGACAAAGACAGAGAGAGACAGAGAGAGAAAGAGAGACAGAGAAAGAGAGAGAGACAGACAGAGAGGCAGAGACAGAGACAGAGAGAGGGATAGAGAGAGATAAGAGTGCATAGAGGGATCCCTTATAATCCATAAGGGACCTTTGAAGAAAGGACTCAAATTTATATAGAAGGTAAATGATATAATCCCAAATTATGCATGGGAACAGATTATAGAAATTATAGAAACATTAGCTAATTTTATAAAAGAAAATGATTACAATAAGAAACATACCAAAACTTTTGGGCTGCACGCAAAATAGTTATTAGGGGAAATTATATATCTAAACACTTTAATAAAAGATAAGAAGGCAGCTCAATGAATATCATGCAACTAAAGGTTAGAAAAGCTACAAATCAAAAGTTCCAATTACAGAACAGAAATTCTGAAAATAAAAAGACATGATCAAAATTTAAAAACTGATGAATTCACAAATAAAACAGAAATTTAAAAAACTTAGTAAAATAGACACATACTATAATTTGATAAAAAAGATTAAAATCAAATAATTAAAATAAAAATGAAAAGAAGAATTCATAACAGATGACAAGGAAATACACATTAATAGAAAGTATTTTTCCCTATTACATGCCAAAAAGAGATAAACTCAGATTAACAGAACTAGAAATAGAAGTTTTAAGTAACTGGACCTAAAAAAAAAAAGAAATTAAATGAGCCATAAATAAAGACCCAGAGAAAAAAGTCCTAAGATCAAAGTGGATTTACAATTGAATACTAATTAACAGTTGAACAATTAACTCCAATATTACAAACAAGGTTTGTAAAAACATGGAAAGAAGAGATTCTTTCAAATTTCTGTCATATATCCATGGTCCTGATACCTAAACCAGAGACAGGGAAAAAAAACTAGAGCGCAATATTTCTAATGAATATTGATGCGAAAATTTTGAATGAAATATTGATACATATTAAAAAGATTCTGTACTACAAAGAGGCTAGATTTATTTCAGGAATGCAGGATTCATTCACTATCAGGAAAATTATAAACATAATTGTCTATATTAATAACAAAATAAAAATATCAATAGATGCCCCCACAACTTTTTAAAAAAATAAAATACAACACCTATTTATGTTAGAAACATTAAAAAGCATAGGAATAACTTGTTCTTTGCTTGAAGTGATAAACAATATTTCTCTAAAACCAAGGACTAGAATTACTTATGATATAAAGGTTGTTCACTGCTGTCCTTCATTCTTCAAGGGGATCAAAATGACATCTCTATGCTGGGGTCAAAGTACAGTGTGACTGACCAATAGGAGCTTGGAAGGTTCTACCATAGTTCGGGCCCCAATAGTCTATATGAACATTTGGCGTAGAGATGACTGTAAATCTGTGTGTCACATTTCTTTTGAAATACTGCGATTCCGCTTTGTTCTTAGAGCACAGCGTCTTCTTTGATGCGGGCATACCCTGCTTGGCAGTCCTGTGCCAGTGTCTTCCATGTCTCACAGTCAATCCCAAAGTTTTTCAGAGAGACCTTGCCTCAAATTATTAATTGTCAAATGAGTCAAGAAGGGATTCATGGGCAGAGCCAACATGGCGGAATGAAAGCAGGGAATCACCTGCTAGAACAAATTCTAGAGTGGCAGAATCCACAGAGACAGAGTGTGACAGGTTTCCAGCCCAAGACAACCTGGGGGTGTTGAGAGGAAGGACCTGTTGCACCAGGCTAGGAGAGGAGCACAGAGTACGAAGTCCGCACCAGCAAAGACTCAATCGTAGCAAAGCCAGAGCAGACCCCTGACGCACTGAATCTGTGGCAGCAGTGGTGATTCCCAGATGTCTCAGTGCAGGGGGATCTGTTGGAGCGAGTGAGAGAGAAGTGCAGTCCTGCTCAGGGCTATCAGCCCACAGACTAAATGTTTGCAAGGTACTTATTTAAACTTCTGAGAGCCAAGAGGACAGAGTGAGCAGTAAGTCCCTCTCACCCTCCCTTATAGACATTGAAAAACCCAGAGAATATTGTCCCAGGAAATATCCTGCAATGGTGGAACTAGCAGAAAAGTAGGTTATGGCAGTCTTTTAGCTCAGGAGCCTAAAGAGATTAAGGGAAAATTCCCTCTTACTGTGGCTGAAAGGGACCAGTACAGGGCAGGAGGAATTCCAGCAAACTTCACCTTAGTGGACCAGTAGGAGATCCTGAGCCTCAAGGTGGAGGAGCAGGCAAGTGCCAACACCGAACACACACCAGCCACCAGAAGCACCTCAACACCAGGTAAAATGCTAGACCACTACAACACCCAGCTGCCAGCACCTGATGTCCCAGCACGGAAAACTAGTAATCAGGACCCTAGCCCCCCAGCACAAGAAGTCTGCAACAGTGCCCCCTTGGCTCCAGGAACAGAGATCGAATTTAAAAGTGCTCCCCCCACCCCCAAAAAGGCAAACAGCACAAGCAAGAAGAATCAAAGGAAAACAATGACCATAGAGAAATATCATGGTGACAGGAAAGATCAAAACACAAATTCAGGAAAGGACAACATGGTCAACGTACCCACCCCAAAAACCTCAAAGGGGAATATGAACTGGTCTAAAGCCCCCAAAGCCTTCTTGGAACAGCTCAGGAAGGATTGTAAAAGTCGAATAAGAGAGGTAGAAGAAAAATTGAACAATTTCTTTAAAAATACAATTGACAAAATGGAAAAAAGAAAAGGAATTCATTTTAGATGTTGAAGCAAATGTAGTTTTCCAGTACATCACTGAGGAGGATCTGGGAGAAGAAGACTTCTTACTGTAACCCTCCTACCTTCTATTTGACCAAAGGAGGCTCTTGAAGGGCCGGGAGGATCTTCTTATCACTGTTCTGGCATTGCCTCTTTCAGCAGCTGCAGCTCCCATTTTCCCACTGGTATCCTAGATGGATCCTTGGATCAACTGATACCAGGGTCCATGCCTGGAGCTAAGGACACGTAGGATTCATGGCTGTATATGGAGACCATTATAGAAACTGCATCATGCCTAAGGGGAACTTCTTGAGAATCTCATGAATGGGAGGAAAGGACTTATAGGGCTAGGAAGTGTAAGTTATCAATCTACCAGATGTGGTAACTTTTAGGTTAAGCATACTTTCCTCTGGACTTAGCATGTATTTGTAGGAGAGTTATTTACAGGTTTTTGGGAAAGTTTGCGTGGAGTGTGTGTGTGTTTTGTACCAATTGTTCTTATTGTACCCTCTTAGTAAATACTGCTTTCTAAAAACTACTTACAGCTGACTGACTGAGTCGATTGATTATCTTGGAGTGAAGCCCTGTGCTGGGGGCTTGAGCCAATAGCATTAGATAATTATCCCTGACCCCTCAGGAGTTTCCCTTTGGGAAAGATGTAGCCAACCTCTGGAGATCTGACTCATAAGTGGAAGTGAGAGTTGTGATAAAGATCTTCAGAGTTTAAATGAGTCACAATGTTAAACCACTAAAAATGCATAGAAGAAAGCAGAAGGAACTTCAGAAAGGGACACTGAGAAGCAGAATAGTTTTGTTAGTATCATGTGAATTTTGATATACAGATAAAAATGAAACAGAATTTAACAGTTTCATACGTAATGCTTTTCTGTTCTTTGTATATTGAAATATTATTGTTAAATTGGTAATAAAGAAAAAGTTTAAAGAAAAGAAAAAAATGATGGATTGGCATTCTTGGATATGCTTTCTGGAAAGCTTTTGTTTAAGACTCTCTAGTGTTACATATATTAATAAAAAAGCATTACAAATCATTTAGATAATGATAAGAAGGTTGTGGAGAAAGTTCGATTGAGAACTTGAGTATAAACCATAGAGTATCTTGTGTAAAATGTACTAACTGGAACCTTTACAAAATGCCAGACAATTAAATTCAAGTATCCTGAGAAATATTGGCAAACAGTGTCTAGAGAAATAAGAGCGAGAGGGAATTTTATTCTTTTGGAGTCTATTACACTGGACTGAAATGAAAGAACTCCATTGTTTCTCCTCTTTCTCTATAATATTCTGTACTAGGTCAATCTCTCTGGGTCAATTATTTGTTTTTCTTTTCTTTTCTATGTGACTGTTCTCATTGAAAACCAGGAATCTATAATTCATAGGATCATAAATTTAGACATGGGAAGGAATTCAGAGTTCATCTAACACAATCTCTCCCCCCTTTTATTTAAACAGATGATGAAATTGAGGACAGGAGAAGTAATTTAATTTGCCCAAAGTGACAGACGGGATTTTAATCCAGGTCCTCTGATCCAAAATCCGAAGTTCTTTCTACTGAACCACTCAGATGAAGTCTTGTCATCACCTGTGATATGCAGCTGTAAGTCATGCTGTGGTTTAGTCATTTTTCCATCATGTCCAACTCTTCATGACCTCTTTTTTTGGCAGGGGGAGTCTTGGTAAAGATACTGGAATAATTAGACATTTTTTTCTGTAACTCATTTTACAGATGAGGAAACTGAGTAAGATAGGGTTAAGTGATTTACCCAAGTTCACACACCCTGAGTAATTGTTTAAAGTTGAATTTGAACACAGGTCTTCCCTGAATCCAGACCTATCACTCTATCCACTGTGCCATCTAAGTTGGTTAAGTTTACATATCCATGATATGTAGCCATCAGGTACACATAAGTATACGTACATACATATATACTATATATATGTCATTTTTCTTGTGTGCTCATATATATATGCAGCAGTAGGGAGTAGTAGTAGTAGTAGTAATAGTAGCAGTAGCAATAGTAGCAGTAATAGTAATAGTAGCAGTAGTAGTAGTAGCAGCAGTAGAATTAGTAGTAGTAGTAGTGGTAGTGGTAATAGTGGTAGCGATAGTGGTGGTAGCGATAGTGGTGGTAGTGGCAGTAGCAGTAGCAGCAGCAGCGCTAAGGGTGAGGCAACGCCGGTTCATTGAATAGGAATGTTTAAGAAGTAGCTAGGGCAAAGCCCCTTTAATGAGGCCAAGAAAAAAGAAAGATATGAGGCTGGGAGGGAAACAGTAAGTTACTATTGATAATCACTCTAAAGCTAGGAGGCTCCAGAAGAGCCCTTAGGCAGGGACGCATTGATGTCTCAGCTTCAGAGTGCAGTAGGTTTAAGGGGAAAGGAAAGGAAAGAAACTAGCCAATAAAACCCAGTCAACTGGGTATCTTTTTGCCCATCCAAATTGACCTTCCTTTGAAGAGGAGAAGGGAAGGGGATGGGGAGGCAGACAGGAGAGGAGGAGCTGAGTTACCCAGCTAGCTGGGTCCCCATTCAGCCAGTTTTGTCTACTCACAGGATTGTCTTTGTCCTTCGTTGCCGAAGAAGACCACGCCATCAGAGAAATGATGACATGACTTGCACTTGACTTTGTTGTGAGTGAGGGAGGGCTGTGCAGGTCACCAGCCTCAATTCTCCTCCAGAGTGAAACAATAGACAATTCACCCACTTTTCTGAGCATATTTACTAAGAATTTCTTAGCTTGCTGCACTCCACATTAGTTTCAGAGGGATCTTCGGGGTTCCTCAGTTTGCTTAGCTTTGTCCTTCATTAGGCATTTCTCTAGGCAGACAAACTGGCACTGTCTCGTTTGACTTCTTTTGGGCCAGCCACAGTAGGAAAAGACAAAATGGTATTTTCATCACAAAGAGAAATCATATCATCTTTTCCTTTTGGAACAATTGTGTTTCCTTTGAATGTGGAAAGAAAACACAGAGAAAATAAGTATGGTTTGACCTTTAGTTTCTACCATCTGAGCTCAGTCTCCTGGGACTTTAAATTCTTTTTCTACACCAATATTTGGCTTTCCATTTTAGGGCCACTAATGACTAGCTATGCGATGGAATCTGAATGCAGTGAACCTTACTTGCATTGGCATGGGTTTGGCACAAGGGCATAATGTTCTTCTGGTGACAGATTCGTCTAGAGTTTTTTCACTTTTTAAAAAAGCTAGAGTCTCCAAAGCATAGTCTTTTTTAAAATTTAAATTAAATTTTGGTCTCTGACATTTACTAAGACACGTGGGTAACGTCTGACCTTGACTAAAATCTCCTTATCTCCAAATTTATAAGGTTATCGGTGTCTAGATCCATTGCAATCACAGCAATGAAAAAGGAGTCGTTTACTAATTGGAAACATTAAAGGACTTGGACTTCTATTTTATAGTATAACATCTGTGTAATAGCATGAGGTTTGAGCAGCGGCTAAAAAGTTCATTTCTTTCACTACCAAGTTCCACTCTTCCTTTGAAGGCATTATTGATGAGAGAAGTCTTCAACAAAACAAGCCAGCTATTCAACAGAGAGACTGAATCCTATGATCATCTGGGCTTTCTGTTCTCTTAGGGAGCAATTTGGATTTAGTGCATTACTCTGCATATAGCACTTAACAAATGTTGGTGGAATTGGGTCTTCATTCACAAATAAAGTATGGGCATCAGGTCTTAGGATTCTGACTTTTTAAACCTTAGTATTAACTTATGATCATAGAAAGGACCTGAGGGACTGTGACTGTGGGGACCAGTTGTTGAGTTTTGTTAATGAGATTTAAGTTTGGAGATATTATATTTATCACAGGTTACACAGTCGAATAGGAAGAAAGTTTTTTGATGCTCAGTTCAGTGATCTCTTCGCTAAACTAAAACTTCTATTTTGTCTGAACTGTGTCTTCCTCCATATTGAATAAACCTTAGAACTCACGGGAAGCTATTGTCATTTCATAAGGTCCATTTTTACCTTTGAGAAGAAAATGTCAATCAACAGGAGTACTAGCTGAGGTATTACAAATAGACCATTAAGAGGTGAAAATGTTAATTGTGCTCTGCTTCAGTAGGTTAATTTCTGAATTCTTTAAGGATCTGGGATTGGTTGGAAGTATATGTTACATAGCCTTGGAGACTGGAGGTATGTTGAGGGCTAATGTAACTCTTTTTGTGAGTCAGGTACATGACTTCAGTAATCCAGCCAGCAAAAGCCAACTAAAGCACTGTAGCTTAGATTACATTTATCTTGTGAAATCTATTTTTTGTCTCTAAGTCTTGCTCTTTAAACTGTCTGGTTTTTTGATGATGGTAAGAAAATTCCTTTCAAGAGGAATAGAGAATTGGTATTGAAGCCAGAGAGGTCTGGGTTTAAGTGCTATTTCTGACACATGCTAGTTGTGTGACCCTAGGGCTTTACACAGTTCTCTAGAAGTATAAGTTGCAGAAAAGGTACTGACTAGCATTGGAAGAGGGAGTGTCCTCACCCAGTAGTTCCATATCCTGATGAATTCCTCAGCCTAGTCTCTGACCTTATTCTATGTTACATCATCATTTCAGAGTTCAGTACAAGTGACAACTCCTACTAGATCCCTCCCAACCCAGTTGTTCTCACCTTCTCCTTCTTGTAATGACTTTGCATATATTTCATATTTCTTCTCTGCCAACATGTTGTACCCCTGAAATAAGGGCAGGAATTATTTTATTTCAATCTTTTCACTTCCTAGTGTCTAATACAGTGACTTCTGCATAATATACAGTTAATCAATGCTTGTTGAATTTCATTGAAATGCATATGCTGTCAATAGAAAGGCTAAGAATAAAAGGGAAAAGAAAGCTTTTTTAGGTTCCTTTACAAGAGAGATATGGACAACAGCGTTAATATATAGCATCACCATTTGGTATCACTGATATTTTCTTCACCGTAAAAACTAGAGAATAGACTAGTTCAAAGCAAAAAGTAGTTAATTAAACAGTGTGATAAATGATAAGGAAAATTCACCCCGTTATACCTAGGGTTACTTTCTTCTATAGATTCTCAACGATGGGAGAGGACTTGCATGACCAGGATTCATGGATGAGAGATGGCAGATATGTAGGGGACCCATGTAGGCAGGAAAGTCCACACTTTTGGGGCTCTGGAACCTCTCTCTGCCTTTGCTTTTCCCACTTGGGCTTCGACTCCCTCATCCTTCCCCTGCTGCTGATGTTATCTGATGCCCTGGCGATGTTATTCAGATGCAGGCTGATGGACTGAGTCCACTCTTGGGCTATTTCTTCTGCTGTACTGCCACACAGTGGTTCTCTGTGGCATTGTTCTCTGCTGATATGGCCATTGAGTTTGTCTGTCAGATCCTTTCCTCTTCCTCCCTGCTGGCATTTTGGTGAATTTCAGGTGCTACAATGTCCTTTCTCTACAGGGAGGGGTCTCAAACATTTTAAACTTGGCATGTCTAAAATGGATCCTATTATCTTTCCCCTCAAACTCTCCCCTTTTCTAAACTTCTGCATTACTGTTGAAGGTATTGCCACCCTCCAAGTCATCCATGCTCACAACCTAGGTGCCATCCTTGATTTCTAATATCTACTTCATCTGTGGCCAACTTCTGTCAATTTTACCTTTGTAACAGCTCCTGAACATGCTCTGTTCTGTCTCCTGAGTCCTGCTTAGACTATTGTAATTGATCTCCCTGCTTCAAGTCCATTGTCTACTCAGTTGTCAACTTGATTTTCTCAAAATGCAAGTCTGACCATGTCACCTTCCTATTCAATAAACTCTAGTAGTACGTCCCCATTACATCTAGGATCAAATATAAAATCCTTTCTTTGGCTTTTAAAAGCCCCCCAGAAGCTTTCCAGCCTTCTTATACCTTATACTCTGAAATCCAGTGACACTGGCTTCCTTGATGCTCCTTCTATAAGACCCTCTGCCTCTCAGCTCTAGGAATTGTCTAGCTTTCCCCCATCCCTGGAACTCCTTCCCTTTTGGATTCCCTGGTTTCCTTCGAGTGCCAACTAAAATCTCATCTTCTACAAGAGTCTTTCTTGGTCTCCCTTCACTCTGGTGCCTTTTTCTCTGTCGATTGTCCTTGCCTGATCCTGTTTATTTCTTATTTGTACAGTTATTTGCATACTGTCTCCCCATTAGATTGGAACCTCCTTGGTAGGTACTATCTTTTGCCCCCAATGTATTATCTTAACCCCATTGCTTAGCACAATGTCTTGTACATATGTAATGGGTGAAAGATGAAAAGACTGAGAAAACAGGTTTGCTCTTCCAAGTATATTGATTTATTAAGCAATACATGCCAATTGCATAATAAATTGGGACCAGGAGCCTTCCTCAGCTTTGGTACTGGACTCCTAATACTGGGAGAGACAAATTTTTATACATTAAAAACAATTAATCAAATAAGAAAAATTTATTAGAAGAAAACAACCAACCAGGATTTCTAATTGGAGGAAAGATTAGGGATTTATAAAGTTGAGAGGGGAGAATGAACAGGTACAATTTCCTGAAATCAGAATAAGAGGTGTCCCACTCCCCCCAAATCTGTAATCAATCAAAGAAACATAGAAATAGTAACTAATTGACTGGGATAGGACCAATTTTCAGATAAGACATATGGGTTACTTGAGATACACAATATTAAGAAAACTTCTTGTATCAGTCTTTATATTTGACTGGGTTCCTGGTCAGCATAACCTAGGTCCTTAAGGTTAAGGGTCTCTAAGCAGTAAGGAGAGGTAGTCCAGCTTCCCAGTCATGCAGGGGTAGTTTGAAACAATGCAATAAAGTTTTCTCCCAATTTCCACAAATGAATAAAGTTTCTCATAAAACAGAAATGACTTTCTAACTCCAGAACTGAGTCGCAAGATGGAGTCATTGTGGTTCACTCGATTCCCGCTACTTCTTAGAGTTCTAATCTCATCAATTCCCTCAATTCCCTTGCATATTTAATATTAATAAATGGGTGTTGCTGAATGTTGACTGACTGATCCCAGGAACTATTTCAGCTCTTTTTGTGAGTCAAACCCATGACGGTACTCATCCAACTAGCAAAAGCCAGTACAAGCCCTGAGGCTTAGATTAAACATTCTCTGTGATATCTATTTCTGACTCAGGCTCCCCAAACTCAGTCTATTCTTTGAGTTGTCTTAAGAAAATTCTTCTCAAAACTCCTTTCAACTCCCATCATACCTCTTGTCTCTACTTTCGTCCTGGAAGTTTCCTTAAGTGCTTTACTTTTCGAGAATGGAGGAACAGGGAGCCCTAGTGACATTTTATTTTGCATTCTTGCCAGTGACAAAATTACTGCTTTCTCTGCACTCATGCATCTTCTAATATTTGAAGGGCTGCCATTTAGAAAAGACAAAATTTGTTCTACGTGTCCTTCCAGCACAGAACCAGGAGCAATGAGTATAGAGAGGCATATTTCAGTATTATGTCAGTGTATCCTGGGTCCAAGATAGCCCTATGAGGAACACTGAGAGACCATAGAAACTTGGGTAAGCTGGAAAGTTTATGCAGGCAAGCAGCTTTTAAAGTAATTGCATTGGAAGGGCTTCTACTCTTACTTTTTTTTGGCAGGCATTCAGAGAGAAAGGAGGAAGGACAAACTGCTTTTTAAATTTCAGGGTTGTCACATCACAGACTGTGGAGTGTCAGAGTGCTGTTCTAGCTACTTGTGGCAAGTGGGGTACAAAATGGAAACTAATATTCCTCTGTGGAGTTTTCCATGGAGGTGGAAAGATGAGGATGACGCATGGTGCTGAGCACCTGGGAGTAGGAGTTAAAGTCTGGTTTTGACCAGATAGTCAGAAGAAGAAGAGAATGTAGACTACCTTGGGGTGAAGCTAGCAGCTGCCATGGGTAAGAATGAGAATCTTATCACTCACCACTCACTGAGGAAAAAAGTGCTTCTGGCTAGTCAGGAGGGAATTCTTTGGAGTGTCAGGACCCAAAGACTCAAGACAGGTTGTGACTTAAAAGTCACACTCATCAAAGGGACTGAGAAGCTCTCATGAGACATAAAAATTAGCCTGGGGAAGCAAAGTGGGTGGAAGATGCTGGTGCTCAGTTTGAATAAGAGATGAGAGAAACAGAAGGGATGCTCACTGCTGTACTCATGACTGGAGTAGGGGTAAGGGCTAAATGATGTGGCTGCTACATTTTACTGAGAAAAGAGAGATTATACCTATTGAATTTACTGAGAAAGATGATGCAGATAGATCTGCTTTACTCATTATCACTTTTTTCCTCTCTCAGGGAGAGTGAATTCCTATTCTATAGATTATCTATTCTTAAGAGTTATATCTATAATTTCTGTTTAATTAATGGAGTTTAAATAAAGTCTGATTGAGCATAACTATTCTGTTCTGTATATTTCATTTTTGTGAATAGGAAACTGCCTAAAAGAGACAGAGGGTAACAAGAATAAAACTGAAAGGGATAAAGGGTCAGATCCCCTGTTTAATTTGTTGGGTTTCTGTCTTGATTTGGGGCTCAGGAGCTAAAGAGATCTTGTTATATTTTATAAACTTCCCTAAAGCAGAGAAAGGTCAAATCATGTGGATCTGTTCCTTTCCCCAGTAGGCTAAAACATCCTTAAAAATAGCAGTATGGCTGTCTGGTGGGGGTGGTTACCGTGTTGTTTACGTCACCTTTCCACATAGCTCCTTTCCATGCATGTTCATAAGATTCTTCTTCAAGGGGTAGAGCCTGAAGAATCTTATGATTCCCCGGTTGTTGCTGGATACCTGTGAGAGTTGGTGGAAGGAGAAGAGTGTGATTAGATACAATCCTCCCATTCGAAGGGTGGGGGCCACCCAAGAAGAAGTAGTTGATTTTTCTATTCACCTTATACAACCAACTCCTACAGGTATTCAGCTACACTGAGGAATCTCCTACTAATTTGTAATTAATTTCACTCTTAACCTACCTTTCCTCTGGAGTGGTAGAACCCTCTGGCCCCTTGGAGATACAGTGAGGCAGAGTTACCAAGACCCCAAGCATTCTAATTCATCTTCCACCCATTGCTACCCTTATGGCTAGCAAAGTCCCACCATTACCCTCACTTCCTAATTACTGGCTGCCTGTCTCTAACCTTTCATTCCCTAATCCCCTTCTTAAACTCCTTCTCCTCCTATACTCTGTTCCAACTAGGTCCACCCATTCCATTGTGCCTTCTGGAATTCTCATTCAACAGCTAATCCCCTTCTCCAACTATTTCTTTCATTTTAGACCACTTTCATTCATATTTCTTCCAATTACTTGCAATCATAGATAACCAGCTTCTCCAGAAAATTTTGCCTCCTTGCTCATCGTGTTTGGACTTCCTATGTCCCATGCCCTGGCCTGAAAGGAGTCAGATTACTGCTTGACCTTTACTTCCACTTGCAAATTCTCCTTTTGCCATTGTCACTAAGCAGCCCCTTTTTCAAAGCTCCATCTATTGAAGTTTATCCTTCAGTAGATCAAGGTGGCTAATGCCTAATGGGACCCACGCATTTCCTTTCTTTTATCAAGGGGATCAATACCTGTTTCACTGTCTTTTCCTTCTCTTCAACTTGGACCTTCTACTAGGGGACTTCAAGATCCACATTGGCACTCCTTCAAACATTCTAAATTCCCAGTTCTTCATTTCCCCAGATCCCCAGATCTGCTTTTCACACACAAAGTTCCGGCTCTCACTCTCAAGTATCCCACTTCCATGATCAAAACTTCTGATGTTCCTCTCTTTGTTTATAACCTCCCATGGTTCCATCTGCCCCCATGCTGTACTCCTCCTAAACCTATCCTTCACCCTTCAATTACTCTACCTCTTAGCAATTTCTTGGGTCATTACACCTGCTCTGACTTCATTTTCTTTCATTTTTGTCTTGGTTCTTTTGCTTTTGAATTCCTTTCCCTCTTGTCTTATAACCACTCATCCCTTGCCAAATCCAACCCTTTGTTACTTCCACCATCTGCCTTCTCCTCTCCTACTCATATGCTGTTGAATGGAACTGGAATAAGCCATCAAACTTAACTGATTAGCTTCACTATAATATTTTCCCCTCTAACCTCAACTGGGTCCTCTCTGAAGTAAACAATCCTATTACTTCTTCCAAATTGATTGCCTATTTCTTTCCACAAAGAGATGCTTCTAAATCTCCTCTTCTTTCCTAATCTTTCCCACAACTACCCCTCCCCTTGCCTTTTCAGCTAAAGACATCTCCTCTTCCTTTATTGAAAAAAAATTGAGGCCATTGTCTGTGAGCATTCTATTCTCCTTTCTTTTCATGCCACTTTCTTTTCACTTTGTTTTTAATATTTCTTGTTGCCTCATGAAGTCATTGGTTTTTATTTGATCTATTCTAATTTTCAAGGAGTTTGTTGTTTGGGCAATGTTTTGTACCTCTTCTGCCAAGCTGTTGATCCCTTTTCCAATTTTTACTTCCATAGCTCTCATTTCTTTTCTAATTTTTTCCTCAAGTTTTCTCTTTTAATTTATAAAAAACGTATTCTTCATGCCATCATTTTCTTCTCCTTTCCTCCAGTCTTTTATAATGAGATGCTCCCTCTTTGTAAAGTGGCCTTGATCTCATCCTCTTTCTCTCTCTAATCTCTTTCTATCTACTAGTTCCTTCCTATCCTTAGTTTCCCTCTCCTTAAACAACCTTCACTAGATTTTCTTATTCTCTTAAATGGGGTCGTGGAAAGTTGGGCACAACCAAAAACTAATGAACACCCAAATGTACGTGTATGTATCCTTCCTTCTTTTGACCAGTTCAGATGAGAGGGAGGTCCAAGTGTCAGCCACTCCCTCACTCCTCCTCCTTTTTTGCACTCTGATTACATGACATAATTTCCTTCAACCTTCCTTTTCTTTCCTCCTCTTCCCTTTTCTTTCCGTTCTTTTCTTAAGATTGTCAAGACATAACAGAATCACCACCAGGCCAAGTTTATCTGGACTTCCTCTATGACTCCTGATGATGATTGGGAGCAGAAGGGACACATGTGTCATCTTCCTGTATTTGAATGTAAGTAGTTTATGATTAGTCCTTTATCATTGTTCATTCCTATGTACCTTTTAATGTTTCTCTTCACTTCTGTGTTTGTATTTCAAAGTTTTTCAGTAACTCTGATCTTTTCATCAAGAATGCTTGGAAGTCCTCTCTTTTGTTAAAGATTCATTTTTTTTCTCCCTGAAACACATACTAAGTTTTGCTGGATAAGTCATTCTAGGTTGTAAGTCAAGATATTTGCCTTCTAGAATATTATATGACAAATTGTCTGCTCCTTTATAATGGTGGCTGCTAAATTATGTATAATCCTGACTGTGGCTCCTCAGTTCATCTATTATTACTACTATTATTTTGGTTGCTTGTTGTATTTTTTCTTTCTTTGACCTGGAAATTCTGGATTTTGTTTATAATATCCCTGGGTGTCTTCACTTTAGAGTTTTTTGGGAGGTGACTGGTGGATTCTATTTGTACTTTGACCTCTGGTTATAAGAGTTCTGGGCAATTTTCTTTTAAGATTCCTTGAAATATAATGTTTGGGTTTTTTCTCCCCTACGGCAATCAGATTGTATAATAGTTCTTAAATTTTTTCTCTTTGTTCTGCTTTCCAAGTCATTTGTTTTTGCTTTGAGGTACTTTTTATCCCCCCACCCCCACTTCTTTTAATATTTCTTGTTGTCTCATGAAGTCATTGGTTTTTATTTGGTTCATTCTAATTTTCAAGGAGTTTGTTGTTTGGGCAAAGTTTTGTACCTCTTCTGCCAAGCTGTTGATTCCCTTTCCAATTTTTACTTCCATAGCTCTCATTTCTTTTCTAATTTTTTCCTCAATTTCTCTCATTCAATTTATAAAAAAAGTAATTTTAAACTTTTTAAAACTCTTGCTTTATTTTTTTTGGAATTCTAATTGAATTTGTACCCGATTTCCCCAAGGTTTTGTTTGTAGATGTTTTGGGATCATGCTCTTCTGCTGGGTTTGTTTCTTGAGCTTCTTTGATATCATGATGCAATATGGAGGGTTCTCTTTTAGTTTGCCCATTTTCCAGCCTACTTCCTGACTTTGAAGTTGACATTAGGGTTGGGCTCTGCCACATTTCTAAAGGGAAGGTCTGGACTGGTCCTGTTGGGGCTTTCTTGGGGTGTTTGAGAATTGTGTTCTTCCAAGATCCCAGGAATAGGATGAGGATGAGGATCTTTAAGTTTTCAGTCTTCCCAGATCTAGATCAAAATATGTCTTTTTTTTGCCTCCTTGATCAAAACTCTGCGATTTCTTGGGTTTGTGTCTGAGAAAGACAGCTGCTAAACTCAGTCCCTATCAGTCAGCAGGGACAATCTGTTGGCTCAGTGATAGCATTATAGACTTCCCTTTGGGCTGGGATTCCTACATTAATCATCCCCCTGCAGGCTTGTCTAGAAGTGAGACCCTGCTCTAATCCCTGGGACTGAGCCACAACATTGCTGCTGCTGCTTCTGAACCTTTCTCAATACATGATCTAGGGCCTCCCTGGTGCCAGTACCACGTTCAAGTCCCCATCTCAGTCTTCTTTAGGTCTTGACCCAGACCTGGGTAGTGGGCAGGAAAGCTGTCGGTCTACCTGTGTCCCCATTTCAATGCCCTGTATTGGTCTGGGATATCCTTTTGCCCTGGTACAAACTTCTTTCCAGGTTCTGGAGAGCTCCAGGGTAGCATGCTCTTGGCTCAGTTCTGTCCCCTATGTCTGCAAACCTCCCTGTCTGTCTCCTAATGGCTAACTGGGCTGGATGAATGACTCACTGAAACTTTGCCTGAATTTCCTCAGAGAATGTTTCAAAGAAGAAGTTAGACTTCAGTTTGACTTTAGAGGATTTAGAGGAAGGGAGTATTTCCAGGTAATGTGGAGGTGGGAATGAAAACATGAGTGTGGTATCTTCAGGGATAAGGATGTTTTGGGAGTAGTTAAAATGAAGTTGGCTAGGGAAGGTGGGTCCAGATCTTGGAGGGTATTGAGAACCTAGCAGAGGAAGTTTAGACTTGCTCTCAGATGGTTAGTCACCAGGAATTTATTAAGAGCTTATCATGTGCCAGGTGCTGGATGGAGCAACAAGGCAGCATAGTATTAAAGCAAAGAGGGCTAAACTTAGTTTAGATGGAGAGAGGGCTGGCTAACTGGAGTTAGTCAGACTAGGATGGAATCCTTAATCACATGCTTACTAGCTGTGAGATTTTGGGTAAATCATATCCTTATTGGGCCCCACTTTCTTCTTGTGCAAAACAAGAGGGTTGGGCTAGATGATCCTAAATAGATCCTCCTCTAAATAGAGACACAACGGATTGTAGGAATGCTATATTATTATTTCACTTATACTCTTTTGGAGTATGGCAAGGCAAGACGACTAAATGTCCTTTGAAATAACGTTTCTTATGCCTTTGGGCACTTGATGAAACCAGTTCCACTCAATTCCTTTATTTTCCTCTCCAAGGAGAACACGTGGGTCATCTTGCCATTTAGCTAAAACTTCCTCATGATTTCTGGTTTAATTTATAGGGAGAATTTCAGCATTGATGTGGTTCCTTTCCCCTAGTAGTATATCAAGTCATCAGTTGTTAGACAAATATTTCACATTTACAGACAGTCTGAAAACTGTGAGTCTTGGCACATTCTGCTTTTTTCCCACCATTCTGATTCCATCACCATGGAAGCTGAAAGGGTCCAAACAAGAATGAGGGTTATTTTGTGTTTTAAAGTATGAAATATTTTATTATTAGAAAATGAGCATTGAGCATTGTTCATATCCTTCATGTATTTCTATAGTATCTCTATAAGTGTGAATAATTTCATATCCTTTGTGTGTTTCTATAGTTTGAAAAACTGGAGTATATAGATCTCTATAATCATGAAGAACTGGAATCGTTTCATATCTTTCATGTATTTCTATGGTTTGTAAAACTGGTGTGCATAGATCTCTATAAGTATGAAGACCTGGTGTAATTTCAGGTCTTTGTATGTTTGTATAGTTTGTTAAACTGGAGTGCATAATTGGGATAATTGGGAAGGCCTAGAATGACTGTAAGGCCATATATTGTTATTGGACTTATTAAGTAATTACAAGTTCAGAAAACTAGCTGTGGGGGAGATGACATGATCATATCTCTAGGACTTAGATGAGGACACACATTTAGAGGTACATAGAGCGGAGGGCACCTTAGATATCATTCTTAAATTTTACATTAGTGCATTGGGTAAATTGAAGCCCACTCATGCTTCTGAATCATTTTATAGGTAATAATAAGCCTTTTCTTGTTTATTTTTTTGCCTTTATCAGACGGTTGACTGCCCCCCCCCATCATATATTGTGACCACTTATTCTTTCCTCAGTTTCTTGCAATCTGGCTCCTATCCCTATTACACAATTAAAGTATTTTCTCAAAGATGACCTCCTCACCCCCCAATCAGATGCTCTTGTCCAGTCCTCATCGTCTTTGGCCTCTCAGATGCACATGTCTCCAATGACTACTCTACCTTTAGATACACTTTTTCCCTCTGGCTGCCAAGATCCCTCCTGTAATTTTCTTTCTACTTCTCTATTCACTCTGGTGCCTTCTTCAATGATTTCTTTACCTCACCCTAATTCTTTCAAGTCATGTTCCTCAGCCTTCTTCTTGCACAGAATGGTTGGATCCATTCACAATGCACGATTCACGATGTCCCAATTTTCCCATATCCCCTCCAATGTTTGTCATTTTCCTTTTCTGTAATATTAGGCAATCTGATAGGTATGAGGTGGTACCTCAGAGTTGTTTTAATTTGCATTTCTTTAATCAATAGTGATTTAGATAATTTTTCTATGTTACTATAGATAATTTTAGTTCATCTGAAAACTGCCTTTTTATCCATTGGTTATTGATCAATTGGGGAATAACTTGTATTCTTATAAATTTTAATTCAGTTCTCTGTATATTTGGTCCACAGGCTTTTATTATAGAAAGTTACTATAAAATTTCCCCCAATTCTGCTTTCCTTCTAGTCTTGGATGCATTGATTTTGTTTGTGCAAAAACTTTTTAAATGAATGTAATTAAAATTATCCATTTTTTACATCTCATAATGCTCTCTATCTCTTGTTTGGTCATAAATTCTTCTTTTATCCATAGATTTGCTTATGGCATCACCATTTATGTCTAAATCAAGTATATATTATTATACTCTCTTTTCAAAAATGATTTTTTTCTTATTTTTCAGTACCAGTTCCCTTACCACTCAGAGAATTGTCTCTTATAGCAAAGAAGTCCTTGACTTCTCTTCCTAAAAAAATAACTATTCAAAGTGGGATGAGCAGCTTTGAGAGGGGGTGGGCTCCCCCTCATGCAGAGTCTGGACGATCATTTGTTAAATATGTTACAGTGACCCTTCCTGTTCTGTATGGCTTGGACTCAGTGGTCACTGAGATCCCCTCCTACTCTCAAATTCTGTGGTGTTTGCTTTTTTTTGTCTTGACCCCTTTTCCTGGACCCTGTCTTGCATCTCCAGTTGGTTACAGAATAGTCAGCTTTGTTTAGTGTCCTACTGATACCTCCAACCTACAGTGTTCCAACTTGAGCTTACTTTCTTTTCTCCAAGACTTGATTCTCTTTCTCTGACTTTTACTCTTTTTGTTAATGACACCACAATTGGCCCAGTCTCACATGTTCCAAATGCTGGGGTTATCTTTTTATATTCCCTCACTTCTCACATTCAGTCAATTCCATCTGTTCTGTGTTTGTAGAATTTCTGGCATCTGTGCCCTCCTGTTCCCACTGACTCCACTCTAATACCAACTTTTATTACCATTTACCTAGACTATTTTGATTGTCTCCTCCCAAAAGGTCTTCCTGGTTCTTCTTTTCTCCTCATTCCCCTTCAATTTGTCCTTTATCCTAGAGACTTTCTCCCTCCATTCTTTCGTCTCCAGGCTCTGCTCCCGACTCTTACTGGACTTTCTCTACAATGGCCCAGAAATATCTTTATCTTGGAAGGTCACTTGGAAGCCCTTGACTTCACACTTTGGAAGTACCCTCTAGCCCGGATGGGGCTTTTCCTGATTGTTTGGGTCCTCTCAGAACCTCCACTTTGAGGAAACTCTGAGGTTACCCATGTCTTCATTCCTGTTCAGGTGGTATTCCTTACTTTCCTCCCAGATTTTCTCTATAGTACCCCAGGGGCTTTTGTTCCCTCTTTCTTTCCCTCTCTTTTTTTTTTTAGCTTACTTTTACATGATGTCTTCTCTTACTAAAATGTAAGCCCCTTGAGGTCAGGGAATTTCTCTCTGGTTGTATTTGTTTTCCCAAGACTTAGAACATAAGAAGTGCTCAATAAATGCTTGCTAACTTGACTTGACTAGAGGGAATTTGCTTTTCCTTTAAGGACAGACTTCATAGCCTCTTCTCCAATTCCATTAGTGGCTTCTTTTGCCTAGTGAGAAGAGTTCAAATTCCTTTCTTTGGCATTCAAAGTTTTCACCATTGGACACTACCCTGCCTTCTCAACCTTATTTTATACCACTCTCTCTATATAGTCTTCATTCCCATTGAAGTAGTCTAGTTACCATCCTTCTAGTTTTTCTCTGCCCCTAATTCTTTGCTCATGTTGCTCCCTCAATTAGAATGGCTTTCTCATCTCCTTTCTACCTGTCATAATCCTACCCAAAATCTAAGATGCAGCTCAAGTTTCATTTCCTCTACAAAGTTATTTCCCTTACTTCTCTGATCTGTTACTTCTCTCTCCCTCTTCTGTATTCTTATTGTACAGTGTCTACAACAAATGTTTTAGCACTTGGGGTTTCATTTCACCCCCAAATGGTTCCATGTGTTTCAGTCTTGTCCCTCTAACTTGCTCCTGAGGACTTTCATCTTGTCTTACCATTCTTTTTTGCATTCCTTCTTGGAACCTAATGGACCAGAGTTAATCAGTATTCGTTTCATGGAGTGATCATGAACATTTTCCAGGCTGACTCCAAAAAGATTGTCTCATCATCAAGTGAGAGAGGGGAATGTGTTTCAATAAATGAGAAAGAGATAGTAACTTTATCCAGATGTGGACTGGTTTAAGGTTTACAAAGTACTTGACTTCCATAATCTCATTCAAATCTCTCAACAAACCTTTGAAATAGGTTCTACAGGTACTACTACCTGTATTTTGAAGACGAGGAAACTGAGGCCCAGAGCTGTTCAGTGATCAGATGATCACATAACCAGTAAGTGTCAGAGGTGAAATGTGAACTCAAACCTTCTGAACTCTAAGACCAGGACTTCACAGAGTCACTGGGTCTGAGAGTTGGGACAGAGCTCAGTTCTTTATTGTCCTTGTCTATACAATGAGAAAGTTGGATTAGATTGTCCCTGGGTCTCTCTTCATATCTTTCTGATCTATGATTCTAAGTGACCTAAGCTACCATTGCAAACAACCAGAATGTCAATGGATAAAGAACATCAATGTGTCTAAGTCCCGCTTTGGTTCTGAACCTAGTGTTCTTTCTGTGCCATAGGGGGCTGAGCCTAGAATCAGGAAGTTGTCGTCCAGTCATTTCAGCTTTATCTAACTCTTTGTGGCCCTGATGGGGTTCTCTTGGCAAAGATACTGAAGTGATTTGTCATTTGCTTATCCAGTTCATTTTACAGATGAGGAAGCTATGACAAACAGGGTTAAATGACTTGCCCAGGTTCACATAGCTAGTGAATGTCTAAGTTCAGATTTGAACTTGGGTCTTCCTGACTGCAGACCTGGCATTCTATCTGCTGTGCCACCTAGTCAGGAAGACCTGAGTTCAAAACCGGCCTCAAATACTGACCAGTTATGTGATCTTGAACAAATTGCCTTGCTTCTATCTGCCGTAGTTTCTTCAACTAGAAAATGGAGGAATCTTAATAACACCCACTTTCCAGGGTTATTATGAAGATAAAATGACATAATATTTGTAAAATGCTTAGCAGAGTACCTAGCATGTAGAAGATGTGTGATAAATGCTTGTTCCTCCTTCTCTTTCTCCTCCCCCCTGTTTCATTCTTATTGAAAAGGGTTACTTTCCAGGCTAGCACAGTGTACCTACATGCAAGCCAAGTTGGACATGAACTGGGAGCCTCAAGTTCTCTTTGGCCCTAGAAAAAGCATTCTCAGCGAATGCCTCTTTAAAAGGATCTCCACTTCTCTTCCACTGTCCCTCCCTGTAATCCTAGCACAAGACATGCTTCCAAATGAGAACAGCTTACATGCACATAGTAAGGCATTCCTATTATGGATGTATATTTAAAAAAAACTATGAGGGAAAAGATAAGGGAAGAACATTTTTACAAAATCCTAGTGCTCATAGAGTTGGGGTGTTTTCGTGAAACCTAAGACTCTTGGATGATACTACGTCTCTTAAGTAATGGCTCTCTAGTGATTTGAGTGGCTTATTGCCATGGCTTCTAGATGTGAAATATTTAGCTGTTAATAATAGGGTAATTAATAAGAATAGTTACAATAACTTCAGACAGTTATACAGTGCTTTGTAGAGGGAGCTCAACATAAGGGCTAGAGGGCTGAGTTTCAGTTCTGGAAGATCCTGGTTGGACACATTCTACAGGCCCAGATAATTCTTTCAGACAGTGCCTGCCTTCAAAGAGCTTCCAGTATAATGGGGGAAGAGGAGTTGCAAAGGGGGAGTGGGAAAGGCAGAGGAGGAAGAAAAGGTGACTGGGCTTGTTGGTAATGAGGCAGAAAAGAGGTCTGGAGAGTGAGTCCAGGTGGGAGAGAAGTAAACATGGCTAGGGTCCTATGGTCCCGGTGAGGGGTTTATCAATCAGTAGGACAGGAGTGAAGGTAGAGGTTTAACCAGGGTGGGAAGACTGATGGTAGTAAACTCCAGAGAGTGAATTGGGCTGGGAAATGGGAGGATTCAGTGTTTTCTCTGAATTTCTGTGGAAGTAAAAAAAAAAAAAAAAGATCATTCCCAGCCAACTGTGCTTCCCAGAAACACCTGCTGGTTATTTACCTTTTAGTGGTGTGTATGCTAGAGCCAGTTCATATAGGTTAAATTTGCAATGTGAGCATTTCAATGGATGGAAATCAGCAAATGCTCCAAATTGGGACTTCGTTTATTGTTTTGTTGGCCCTCTCTACATAAAAAACCTTAATTGAGAAAATGTTAATAATATAGGTTAAAGTTAAAAGTGTGTATAGGATACATTATTTTTTCGCAGAGCTGGTTGTTAAAAATTCACCAACAAATACCTGCCTTTAGCTCACTGTGCTAAGTTGGATTTTGGGGGCTGAATTATTAATAAACTGTACCTTCACCTCTCCAATTACTTAATTTAGATACAGTTGTGATGTAGTCAGTAAGGGGATATCTTTCCATCACTGTGTTCCCTTGGGTTTTAGATTTATACAATAAGAGGGCAAAAGTCCAATTCTACAAGATTATAAGAGTAATTCAAAACTTCTAGCACTGAAAGACTCAATTCCCTTACAAAATGGGGTTTGAGTAGAGATATGACAAAATTTCACAGCCATGAAATCACTGCACTCCTGGACATCATTCTGGGGAATATTTGTGGCACATTGAGAATCTGAATTCGAATCTGCCTTTAACCACTTACAACCTCTGACTACAGGCAAATCCTTTAGTGCCTCAGTTTCTTTATCTGAAAAATGGAGGAGTTGGGCCAGAGAAGTTCTGAGATCTCTTCCAGCTATAAATCTATGATTTTATGAATTTGCCTGTTCCAATGTTTAGCTTTCTAAAGGAGGTTTAAAATTGTCCAAGTAATAATTTTAATCTCAAGCCAATGTTATTTGCCTGTAATTTGCTTATGTAGGAGAATGAAGTCAACTCAATAGCTGTCCATAAATTTCTTTAGTCTTTTTCCAATAATGCTGTGAGTGGAAACGGTCCACTTTTAAAGATATGATGCTTCTCTTAAATAAATGCAGTATTAAGTACACCAAATCCCAGAAACCAGAGATAAGTTCTATCCGCCCAACTTGACAGACACATCTGCTCTGTCTGCACTTTCCCCTCCACTGTACCCTGCCAGAGGTGTTTAACCTTAGGGCTTTACATTACATTTTTAGTCCTCAAAGACCAGG
>JAJHZJ010000507.1:2263278-2285778 GCA_023548195.1 Bettongia penicillata ogilbyi | reverse complement strand
CTCTGTCTCCCCCCTCCTCTTCTCCCTCCTTTCCTAACTCTGTCTCTCTCCCTTCCTCCCTCTCTCCCTCTCTTTCTCTTCTCCCCCTCCATATCTTACCTATCCATTGTTATTAAAGTATAACTCCTTGAGTTCAGGGCACTTATACTTTTCTTTTGTGTCTCCATTGCTTACTGCCTGGTTCAGAGTGAGTGGCTGATTGCTCTTAGGGACAACTGTGATCAGTCCTGGTTGAAGCTCAGACTTTGCCATGGGCGGGACTCCTTCCTTCAGTGACAGCTCCTCAAACTCTTAAGATTCCACAGTTTAGGGCAAATGATAACACAAGCAGATAACATGAAAGTGCAGGCAAATATTTGAAACAGTAGGCTACAACACTCCCCTTCCACCACTTCCTCCCTGCTTCTCTGAGGGGGAAAAGAAAACAAGAGAGGGAGAAGATTTTTCAAAATCCATATTAGTTTCCTCAGCAATGGATCCTAAGGAAAGAAAGAAGCCACAGTCTGGATCCACTTATCTGTCATGTGGATCAAGTCAGTCAGGCATGCAATCAATCAACATTTATTAAGCACCCAGTATGTGCCAGGCATTATGCTAAGCACTGGGGACACAAAAATAGGCAAAAGACAGCCCCTGCCCTCAAGAAGTTTATACTTGCTTATATGGTGTGGTGGGGGTGGTGGGAGGGGAGAGAGACAACATGTGAACAAATATATACAAAGAAAGCTATATACAAGATTAATAGGAAATCTTAAGAGAGGGAAGGCACTAGAATTGCAAGGGGTTGGGAAAGAATGGAAAGAAGGATGTAGAAAACGGGATTTTAGTTGAGACTTAAAGGAAGTCGCAGAGATTGGTGGACAGAGCAGCGGAAGGATAACATTCTAGGAGTGGGCAACGGCCAGAAAAAGACACCCAGAGTCAAGAGATGGAGGATCTTGTTTGTGGAACCGCCAAGAGACTGTCATCACTGGATTGAAGGATACGTGGTGGGGCGTCAGGTGCAAGAAGACCAGAAAAGTGGCTGGCTATAGAACTAGCTGAGGTCCCAAGCTAAACCTGGCCATCCGTCTGGTCAGCCATGGAGTCACTTGGGGCATGGGGAAGCTGGCTGGGTAACTAGACATCAGTTGACCTCTGCTCTGTTAAAAATGTTGGTGATCAGATACTCCCTTTTTTTGTGAAATGGATCATAGTGCAGAAGTTACTGGGCTTCCTTTTTGAAAGATCATTTATAGAAGATTGTGTGTATGGGAGAGAAGGGTGCTTTTATTATGAACTGTAAAGAACTTTGCCCCTTCACTTTCAGCTGATAAGTAGTAGATATAATGTTAGACCTGGAGAGAAAGATCTGAATTCAAATCTTGGCTCTGCAACTTGTTGCTTGGTTGTTGTTTCTCCACTTTTTTAGTTATGTCCAACTTTCATGACCCCATTTGAGTTTTCTTGGTAGAGATACTGGAGTTTTCTTTGGTAGAGAAACCAAAAATGGTTTGCCATTTTTAAGTACATGCTATGGACCAAGCATTGTGCTAGGCACTGGGAGTAAGAGAGCAGTGAAATGGAACATTATCACTTTTGGTACTAGATGCCTAGTCCTGGCACTGAAAATTCTGTGCTTCCATGTGAAATAGAAAGAGGCAGAGGAGCAGCTAATATAGGAGAGGTCAAATGATAGAGCTGCAGAACAGTAATAATGTCTCACTTCTATTACACAAAGAAGTAAGCAGTGAAAGTATTGTCATTTACATCTCACCGATGAAGAGATTGAGACTCAAAGACATTCACTGACTAACCCAAAGTCAGGTAGGTGACACAAGTCAAGAATTGAGTTCAAATGCAACTTCAAACGCGTATAAGCTGTGTGACCCTGGGCAAGTCACTTAATGCTCTTGCCTCAGTTTCTTCATCTGTCAAGTGAACTGGAGGAAGAAATGGCAAACTACTCCAGTATCTTTGCCAAGAAAACCCCAAAAGGGGTCATGAAGACTCAGACACAATTGAAAAATGACTGAACAAAATGTGGGAAAGAGCTGATAAATAGAAGTATGTACAGAATGATTTTACATATGTACATATTTGTGTCTAATGATAGCCATGGGGGGGAAGAAAAAAAGAAATTTATATGATACTTTTATTATACATAGTTTTGCAGTTTCATGTGCAATCATCTTTTAAAGATTATATTGTATTATGGAGATGCCTTTTTATTCTGTATATTAAAAATAAAATAAATAAAAAATTAAAAAAAATGCTTGAGACACTGTGCTGAGGTTAGAGGAAGGAAGCCTTTGTTTATCCTGGGTTAGGTCAGACTTAGAAAGGCAGGCAGAGATTTATTTTGAAATGAAGGAAGGATAGAATGATTTTTAACAGTCTATAGCTAGTCTGCCAGTTGTAAATGCCAAATCAAAAAAGGTTCCCTTATTTACCACAAACCAAGTTATAGCCGTTTTTATGAGTTTTTGAAAGGAAGTCCGAAAATCCCCAGAATGTGGCAGTTCCTTTAATTTTTAATTCTTTGAAAAGGATGCATTTAGTATCCCAGACATTAATAGGTAAGCGTTCCCTAGGGGAAAACTCCTGAGTGCAGAATACCATGCTGGTCTTATGTGAGAATTTCATGGCACAAAAGTCCCCAGCAGAATGCACAATTTTTCTCATGTTTTTGCCTCAAAGACTCTACCCAGGAAACTTGAGTGTATGTATGATATAGGTTCCTCCCATTCTGCTCTCCCTTCCCCTGCAATAATTCCATCCCCTATATAACAATGCAACACCTAGCATCACCATGGAGCTCTAGAGGGTCTGTGCTTTCCATAGTCTGCCAGAAAGGAATTGGGGCCAAGATCCTCACAGACCATCCATACCTCCACCTTCTAGGGTCATCTCTAGTGGACCTTCCCTCCTGGTCCCTGCCCACTTTTCTCTTACTCCCTAAGTTGCAGCCTCTGGCATGAGTTTTTGCTCAAGGTTGCAATGATAATAGACATTTAGCGATCTTTTAGTTATAGGGGAGGGAAGCAAAGTGGTGCAGGAAGACTTCTCCTCCTTAGTTCAAATCAGGCCATGGAAACTTACTAGTTGTGTGATCCTTGGTAAGCCATTTCACTCTGCCTTGGTTTCTTCCTCTGTAAAATGAGTTGGAGAAGGAAATGGCAAACCACTCTAGTATCTCTGCCAAGAAAATCCCAAATAGTCACAAAGAGTCAAATTTGACTGAAAAACAACTGAACAACAGTTAGCGGTCTTGAATTCCTTTTGAAGTTCTGCTTTCTCTGGGATCTTTTGCCTCCCCAGACAGACCGTGAGGATCCTAGCTGATATAATCTGTACAACATAAGGACTCCTCAGGACCCTTGCACTTTCTCTCCTCTAATCCTTTCCTGAAACATTTATACCCCCAAATTCCTAAATGATCTTTAGCAAGGGTAGGGAATTGAAATACAGTAATGGGTTTTCTTTGAATGCTCTCTAGAAGGAGGTAGGGGAGACCTGACTGAGGAGTAGATGAGCCCCCTCCCCTCTCCTTCAGTGGATTGGGCTGTCCAGTCAAGGGAGCTGAGTCTACTGCCACCCAGGTTCCAGGGGGCTCTTTGCCATCGTTCCTGCCAGCTGGAGAGGATAACAGCGACCCCCAGGGGCACTCCATGAGTGCTGAGCCCCATTTAGCAGCCTCTATCCTGCTCCACAAATCTCTGTGCTCCCCTTTCTCTCTTAGTCCCCTGCCTCCCTGCCCAAAGTTGCTTTCACTCAACCTGTCCTCTAGATATTTTGCTACTCTGTGCCCTCCTTTTGCTATGCAAGCTACCAAACTCTACTCCTCCCACTGTCTACCCTCTACTTCCCACCTTTCTGAGCTTGATCTGAGCTCTTCAATGAAACTGCTTCCTGGGTACCCGCAGCAATTGCTTCTTTTGGGAAAATCCCTTCTCATACTTCCCATCTTTTCATACCTACTTTCCTTTTCCCCAGACCACCTTGTGGCTTGTTTGGTTCCTCTCAGAGGGAGGATCCTCTTCTCTGGAGAACAGACCAGTGAACACCTTAGGGCAGCTAGGTAGAGCAGTGGATAGAGGTCTGGCAAATCTGGCCTCAGACACTTCCTAGCTGTATGACCCTGAGCAAGTCACTTAACCCTGTTAGTCTCTGTTTCCTCATCTGCAAAATGACTTGGAGAAGGAAATGGCAAACCACTCTAGTATCTCTGCCAAGAAGACTGCAAATGGGTTCAGGAAGAGCTGGACATGACTGAACCGACTGAACAATAAAAAGTACCTCCCTCCTCTCACTCTGGGTGATACAGAATGAGTTTAACAGGATGAGCAGGAATTGATGGGTCTTGACCTATAAAAACACATTGCATTATCTTCTCGCCCAAATCTACCCCTCTTCTGAATGCCTCATTTCTGTTGGGAGCATCTCCTTCTGTAAGAAATCTTTCTAGTCCTCTTTAATCTTAGTGCCTTCTTTCTGATTTATTCTGTATGTAACTTGTCTGTTCGTAGTTGTTTGTATGTTGTCTGGTGCTCAGGGAGGACCAGCACCTCTGGTGTGAGGGCTCCAGGGCTGCTGGTCCACCTTTGGTGTCCTTTCACGTACTTCTCCAAGATGCCGTATGTGCAGCAGGCACACCCTGGTAAAATGGTCTCAGCAGACAGGCTAAAACAGGTTGAAGGTGACCATCAGACCTCTTGGTGAGTTAGGGGGGTGTCTACTGCCAGTATGTGATGACATCCCCTGGTGGAATAGGAGGATGAGAGCACTGTGTTCCAATGACCATGAAGGCAGATGAAGAGAGCGGAGCTCTTAGCACTTGGTCAGACATCAAGATGCCAAGGTCATCTACTGCTTCCTTGCCATGACCAGTTGTCTTGACTTTTGTCCTGTCACTGGACTTTGATGACTCTAGAAGAGAGTGATGACTTTGCCCAACTCTGCCTCACTTAAATCCAATTCATGTGCGAGTCAAGACCTCACCCATGATGTCACTGGTCCTTTCAAAAATGAAGAATAGGGGAATCTAGGTGGCACAGTAGATAGAGCACTGACCCTGGACTCAGGAGACTGAGTTCAAATTTGGCTTCAGATACTTGACACTTACTAGCTGTGTGACCCTGTACAAGTCACTTAACCCCAATTTCCTCACCAAAAAAGAAAAAATGAAGGACAAATAACTCCTTTTAGACTATGAGTTCCTGGACAGCAGGGACTTTTAAAAAAACAACTATTCTTTGTATCCCTAGGGCCTACCACAGTGCTAGGCACATAATAGGCACTTAATAAATACTGGTTGACAGACTGACTCCTGGTTACTCAGATTCACAGACTTGGTGTCATCCTCACCTCCTTCCTCTCTCCAAGTATCTGATCACTTGACAAATCTTGTCATCCCTATCCCTGAAGGATCGCTGAAGTCTCTGCCCTTCTCTCTACTCTCACAGGCACATTCACACTAGTTCAACTCATTATTTCTCACTCAGACTGCTACCATGGCCTCATTGATCTCACTGCCCCAAGTCTCTCCCTCCTCCACAGAGCTGCCAAAGCAATTTTCTAGACATTAAACCCTGATTATGTCACTTCCCTACTCAATAAATTCCAATGGTTCCCTGTTGATTTTGAAATCAAATGTTATTTCATCTGTATATCATCCTTTTAAAGTCTTATAATGTGTATAATTTTTAGTATAGTAGTATATATAGGATAATTTATAAGGGGAGGGACAGGGCCTGTGATTTTTTTTTTAATATTGAGGACTCCTGGGTGAGGAAATGCCCTCCACCAATTCAGGTTACAATCTTTCTGCAACTTAGAGTCTCAAAAACTTGACTAAGCACAGAGAGATAAAGTAACTTGGCTAACTGAGGCCAACTATATTGACCATGCCATTCTCCATTCTCTGTCTCTCTGTCTCTCTGTCTCTCTGTCTCTCTCTCTCTCTTTCTGAATTCAACTGACTATACTCATGCTTGGTCAGCAAGACCTTCTGGACAGAGGATGAAAAGAGTGTGACTGGACCAGTCTTGTAGTTTTGAACACACAGCTTGTTCTGACAATGAAGCCAATGAGAAGTGACTATGGCTACCCACGAGGTTGGGGAACACAGGATGCCTTCACTCAGAAGTAGGACACCTCCACCTTCGGCAACTTGGGCACGTACAATGTGGAGAGGGCTACTTCTCTCAGGAAGACTTTTGTGATTGCCCTAGGTGTCAATATTTTCTCCCTTCTCATGTTTTTGAAGACTTTCTTGTCTATGTACATGTTACTGTCTTAGGAAGATTGTGAGGATCACCTGGCAGGATAAGGTACCAGACACTGAAGTCCTTGATCGAGCTGAACTAGCAGTCAAACTATGCTTCAGAGAGTGCAACTCTGATGGGCTGGCCATGTTGTTCAAATGCAAAATGTATGCTGGCTAAAAAGACTGTTTTGTGGAGAACTTGCATGGGGTAGGCGATCACATGGTAGCCAGAAGAAAAGATACAAGGACACTCTCAAGGTCTCTCTCAAGAACTTTGGATTTGACTATGCAACATGGGAGACATTGGCACAGGACTGCTCAGCATGGTGTGCCCACATCAGAAAGGGTGCTGTGCTCTATGAGCAAAACAGAATTGAGACAGCACAAAGTAAACGCAGGATGCACAAATATCCACCCCAAATATTCAAACGGACTATCTGTGCCCAACCTGCGGTAGAGCATTCTGAGCTCATATTGGTCTGATCAGCCACAGTCGGACAACCGAAATTTCACTTTATGATGGTGATGTCGTCTTGATCCTCTTCAAAGATGAAGGGCAACAACCAAGCAACCAATGTGTTACCACGGGGCCTTCCCAGTAGAATGCAGGGTCCTTAAGATCAATGTTTCTTTCTCATCTTTTCAATGTTTTTCTAGTACCTTATACATAGCAAATAAATATTTATTAGGTTGAATGCCAATTTTTTTAAGCATGTAAGGATAACAAATGGAAAAATTACAGGATTGCATAGTGTTCGTTTGGTGGATTTTTGTGGTTTAGTAATTTTCAGTCATATCCGACTCTTTGTGATCTCATTTGGGGTTTTCTTGCTGACGATATTGGAGTGGTTTGCCATTTCCTTTTCCAGTTCATTTTACAAATGAGAAACCTGAGACAAGCACAGTTAAGCGACTTCCCCAGGTTCACATAGCTAGTAGCTGTCTCAGGTCGTATGCCCTGACTTCAGGTCCTGCACTCTATCCACTGTGCCACACGGATGCCCTTATGTGGTAAGTAGCTGCTACTAAATATATTTTGACCACAATGCAGAAATTATGAAGGTTTTATTGCTATGCTCAAGCATAGGTTTAGCCTCAGAGTAAACCTGAACAATTATTGAGGATTCTGACAAGGTGTCTTATGATGTCAGAATGACAGAGGAATAATTCATTTACACATCGCTATGTTTGTTTCTCTTAGGTCATAAAAGTTAAAGACAAGATTGATCTTCTAATGCTATAATTCCTTCAATGTCAGAAAAGTTGAACAAACTTAGTTAAAGAGAGTTATAATCTAATAAACTCTTTAAGGAGACACTTCATCAAATAAACTCTGTAGGCAAAGTAGGTCTGGTTATAGATTACATTTAGAGAATTCACAAATAGGCTGATTGACGTGGAAGACTGATATGTCATCAAGGAACCAGGGACAGTTGAGATTCTCCCTCTGACTTCTTATCTAAAGAATGTTGAAGACTTTAAGTGAATTTTCACATCCCAGGGACAGGTTGTACTCAGGTGAGGTCAAAGCTAACCAACATTTAACAGAGGAATAGCCCTAAGTCCCAAATAATAAAAGGAAATTAAAAATTCTCATTACAGTCGGAGCAAGAGGGGCTGAATTTTAGCCTTAGATTGGCCATTTTTTAAACCTTTTAACACTTCAGCCTCTTCATAAAGAAACAACCAAAGAGGTTAATTGATTTGCCTAATGTAATGGATTTGCCTGATACCCCTGAAAACACTCTGAATCTATTTATAAACCTGACTTATAAGGGAGTACCTCTATGACAAAGGAAGAGATATTTAGCAGCTGGCTAAGGATTTTAGAGCTTGTAGTAAAGTGTTTTACCAAGAACTGTTCTCATCCTGGGCATCATTTGGACTGGGTAGGAACCTATGAGATCAACAGGAAGTTTTTGAACTGGGTTGAAGGACTGATATGGGTGACTGGAGATAGATAGAGAAATGCACCAGAACTGAGGCAAAAGGGAAAAAAATGCCAGAATACTGATTTGGTAACTAGGATTATGTAGTGAATCTAGAAGGCTGTGCTTAGCTTGAATCAGGGCCTGTCCCTTGGTAGTTTATATTCAATATTAGAACTAAATGAGATTAATCATAGGTCATTCAGCAGTTCAGAAAAATAGATTTTCTTAGCTGTAGCAAGGGAAGGTGATTTGACAAGGATGTGCAGTGAGGAGATTGCATATTAATTCAACAAAGCTCCCCTGCTTCTAATATGCCCACTATGGTCCACTGGCCAAAGCATCAGAGAGTAGCTAAGGTTCCTTAGTATTCTTTTGTATTTGAAAGTCTGGGAACTGATGTCAACATCCTGAACTCTTAGACTCCTGAGCCAATTAAGTTTTGAGGATGGTTTTGGGCCCTTGAAAGGAAAAATTAGGCTAACTCCCATGGTGGTGGTGGTGAATGTGTGTGTGGGAGTTAAGGTATTGTTCCCACTACAGATGGCTTTAACAGATTCTACGTTGTAGGGAAAGAAAGGATCTGAAACTACTTTTTGCCAATAATTAATTGTCTTCTCTTAAGGAGTTGGAGGCTTCAAAAAAAGTTTTCCTCTCTTCCTCTGCATCCATACTTATTCATTATCAGATTTTTATTATCATTTATTTCTCCATGATTCTAATTTTCTTTTTCCTTATATGAAATCTATTGGTGACCATGAAAGTTGAGTATTACACATTTGTATGGAGGTGGAATACACTAGAATTCAGGTGGATATATTCATTAGTTGAAATTTACACAGAAATTAAGACAGGCAGAGATTTTAGTCTATGGCCAATAGTTAGGGAATCCATAACTAGGTACTCTGGATCTATGTTGTTATTTTATTAATAATTTGGCAAATCTCTCAAAGAGACAGAATTTTAAGCTAAATGTTTCCTTTCTTTTCTTGGACCAACTGAATTATTTGTTGTTCTACAGCTAATGCAAGTTCCTGAGGGTAGACAGTTATCTTCTATACTTTGTCACTTCCAGACTGGAGAGAAGCAAGAGGAGATAAAAGAAAGGAAAGGACTGTGTCCAAAGCGAGGGCTCTGACCAAACCCAGTCCTTGGGGGTTAGTGAGGAGGGACATGGAGACATGCATGGTCTCTGGCATGGGAGGATTCAGCCTTGCCATTTTCCAAAAGTTAAGAGCAAATACTACCCAGTCAGCTCTGTCCTCCGCAGTGCCATCTTCTCATTGCAGGGACACAGTATGCCCTAAATAAGGCATTGAGGTGGTTCAATGGATTGAGTACCCGACCTGGAGTCAGGAAGACCTAAGATCAAATTCAACCTCCGACACTTACTAGCTATGTGATTCTGGGCAAGTCACTTGACCTCTGTTTGCATAAATCTATTAGAGAAGGAAATGGTAAATTATTCTAGTATCTTTGCCAAGAAAATTGCATGGATAACATTGGCGGGATATGGTCTATGGAGTCAGCAAGAGTTGGACACAGCTGAACAGCAGCAATCAGGACGTAACATTAAATAATTGTTGTATTGAATTGAATTTTCCATAGTAACATAATTAATCAGATCAGGCATGAGGCTAGGCATCAAGGACAAGAATATGAATGGAACCTCTGATTTCAGTCACTTCTACAGCTTAAGGAAAGTAATTCCTGCTTTCAAGGAGTTTACTTTCTACTGAGAGGATAAAATATTTACACAGAGAAGAAAATACCAGATAATTTGAGGAGAGTTAAGTGTCTCAAGTATGATCTTGTGAAAAGGGATTAGGCTTGTTTTGGATGAATTCTGAGGCTGTTGGATACTAGATTCATAAATGAAAAGACCAGGAGTAAAGGAACCAGCTCTAACTAGCTCCAGAGAGCAGACTATTAAATTCTTAGCGTGCTCATTTGCAATCAGAAATTGGTAAATGCTACAAAAGATCACGGCTTGATATATTGCTTTGCCTATTGTCCAGACTTTAGAAGGTGATGGAGAAAATGTAAATAATGTTGATTAAACTGGTTAAACATTTACCAGTACATCCCTTGACTTGGAGGTCATCTATTTCAACCTTCCTGTTTTATAGATGAGGAAACTGAGGCACAGAGGGCATGAGTGATTTGCAAGTCACACAGCTAGGAAATGACAGTCAGGATTTCAGTCTAGGTCCTCTGGCTCCAATCTGTCATTGTCTCTACTGTACCTCACAATAATTTGCTAACACCTGAAGTCTATCATTCTGTACTTCTCCAAAGAGACTCTCTCTACTCACATTCCATGGTTTCCTAAGATCCAGAATTTAAATCCAAGGATGGCAGAGAATCTTCAGGCTCAGCTCTGGCTATGCGTGCAGCAGCTACAGGAGTATTGGGCTGCTCTCCTTTTCCAGACTGAGAGGGTCCCCGTCTTTTTTTTTCAGTCATTTCCTTAGTGCCTGTATCAGACAGTGAGCAGGGAGAGGAGATGAGGCAGTTTTTATTGTTCAGTCATTTTTAAGTCTTATGTGACTCTTTGTGACCCATCTGGGGGTTCCTTGGCAAAGATATTGGAGTGGTTTGTCATTCCTTCTCTAGCTCATTTTATAGATAAGGAAACTGAGGCAAATAGGGTGAAGTGACTTGCCCAGGGTCACACAGCTGGTAAGTGTTTGAGGCAGGATTTGAACACAGGTCTTCTTGACTCCAAGTGGGACATTGTATCCACTGTACCACCTAGCTGCCCATGAGACAGTTTGCTCCCCCATATAACAACAAAAAACAAACAGATAATAAATAAACTGGTGGAAGTGGGGAGAATGAAGTGGAAACATTTTGCATCCAGGCCCTCACTCTTCCTGTCATTTAGAAATAAAGAGATTATAAAAATGTAATGGGTAGCGTCAGTAATTTTACCACCTAGTGAGGATGCTATCATTGCTTTTGGCTTTATTGAAATTTGGAACATTACAAGGAGGAGACTGAGATTTAGCATGGTTGATACTGATGCCACCTCCGTCAACAGAGTTCTCTGTTTTAAACAGGTACCACTATATGATATAATCTTCTTTAATTAAATGGGAAACACCGAGGGGCATCACTTCCTGCTGGTGTCAACAATTGGTTGCAAATAAGAAAGCAGAGTAAAAGCTAAGCTTTCCATTGGAAAATCTAAAAGCCAAGGTGGGGGGGAAGGCTCTAAGAGGAAAAGAGTCATTAAAAAAAGTGTTTCTGTGTTATTTCATAACTGCCATTAAATTACCCTGAAAACATAAAAAAAGCCCAAAACAAATTGCCTTTGTATCAGGGGAAAATGTTCTTTGTAGGATCTTGGAGCTAGAGCAGAGGGTCAGGGTCATCTAGGCTATCTTCCCATCCAGTGAATGAATTCTATCAACAAGATCCCTGGCAAATGATCATTAAGATTCCACTCTAAAAATTTCCAGTTGGCTGCCAAGGTCAACTAGGTGGTGAAGTGGATAGAGCTCTAGGCAAGGAGTCAGGAAGAGAGACCTGATATCAAAACTAACCTCAGATACTTTCTAGTTTTGTCACCCTGGGCAGGTCAATTAATTTCTGTCTACCTCAGTTTCCTCAATTGTAAAATGGGAATAAAAATAGTGCCTACTTTCAGGGTTGCTGTGAGGGGCAAATGAGATAATATTGGCAAAGCGTTTGGCACAGAGTAGCTGCTTCATCAAGGTCTGTTTCCTTCCTCCCTCCTAACTCTCTTTCCTGGACTTTCCAGGAATCCATTCTTAACATTTAATTTCATTTAAGATGACAACGTGGAATATCCCTAATCCAAACCAAGCCATCTTTCCTGAATAAAAATCCCAACAAAAATCTAAAAGAGCATGAGACGAATGAAGTAATGATCAATAAAACCAAGGGAAAATGCAAGTAAGCTCGTCTACCCAGTTCCAACACACAAAAAGATGGCACAAAACTTGTGGTCCTCTGAGCCTGAATGTACCAGAAGGGTGCCTGAAGCCCATCCGATCTCTAGGGTCTGGCCAGTTGGATCCTTAGCCAAAGGACAAAGTCAGCTCCTAGTAAATTTCTGTGTAAGAGGACCAAGAGAAGTCTGCTCCAGGCAGTGAGTACACACGTTGGAAATGGGGGCAGGGAAGCAGCCTGCCTCCAGCCCTCATTGGTGATTGTACAAAGAGGAGAGAGATACAGGGGAGAGGCCCAGACCCACACTGGGCCAGCAGGAGATGATGTAGACAGAAGACAGGAGGCAAACAGAGGTGGGGTCAGGTCCTCGCCACCCATCCCGAACTTTGTCAGCAGCAGCAGCAGCAGCAGCAGCAGCAGCAGCAGCAGCAGCAGCAGCAGCAGCAGCAGCAGCAGCAATAGCCATCTAGTCTGGAGAGGGGAAAGGGCCAAACTGACCTTGTCTACCCCATCTAAGAGTGAAGGCGGGGGTGGAACCTGGCCTTGGCAGAAAGTCCCCATTTGGGAACCGAGACTGGAAATATGAACAAATGAAGGAAATTCCTCATACAATGAAGAAATCTTATAGGTTAAGAAAAACACAGGCAGTAAACACAGAGGAAGGTAATTCCTCTATAAGTATAACTAGAGTTTCAAGAAAAGAAATGGAGTGGTCACAAAGACCCCAAGAGTAGATGGAAGGACAGCTAGGGCCCAAGAGGAGAAAGACACAGCTGATACTCTCTTTTACTTGACAAATTTCACCATAGGCAATTCACTCTTCTCCAGGCAGAATACAATGTCTACTCTTAAAGGAAAACTGATTCTGCTAGTTCTAGTGGCACCCAACCATAAGATGGATGCCACAGGTGTCAGGTTGACTGGTAAGACCTGTGCCATCAGCAAGCTTGGAAAGAGTTTTACTGATGAATTTGCTTGAAGGAGAAATGATGGATCTGTAACATGGGAGCTCATTCCTCCAAACTCCCCAAACTGTGGTAGATGGATGAATGATTGAATTTACATGAAGCACTGTCTGCAAAGCATCGGAAACAAAAAAGTGATATAATTGTGGCTCTCAAAGGGTTTATATTCTAACAGGAGAGATGACACCTATGGGAGATCTTATCTCTAAGTGAGATGCAAAGTCTCATGGTCCTGAGTGGACAGTGGCACAGCAGATGATCTTCTTACTGATGAAAACACATCCCTTTCTTAGGCTGAACCATTTAGTCATGTTAAGGACTTTGCAAACAAGCCCTTTCCTTTCTGGGTCTCCAGTAGCTGTGACTTCAGTCCCTCGGGGCAGTGTCTGGATTGCATTCTTCTAGGGGCTACTTCCCAGGAGGATGGATACCAGTACTGGGTTGGTAGCATAGCTGTTGACAAGGCCCTTGAGTTCAGCGCTGTCTCCATCAGGGTCTGAGGGGACATGGTGGTCAAGGCAGTGGTCTTGGTGGTACATTCTGCTCTCTGCTTCAGAGTGCCATGATGCTTCAGCTAGCTTGGCCTGCCTAGCCTTTGACTAGCAAGCAGATGGTTGACAGTTGGTGGGGATAGCTGGGCCCTTCTCCATAGGAGCTGTTTCTTGGATGATGGCTGTGAAGGATGGGCTGGAAGAAGGACCAATGGTCTAGGAGAGTTGCCATAAGATAAGATGGCTCTGTCACTACTTAGACATCTGATATCTAGCTCTATGTACATATGGGAAAGATATAACTCACAATTTCTATTGACTAAAAGTTTTTTTCCTCCCTTCATGGGGTACTCAAAAAGTTCCCTTAGGCATAGTGTGGCTTTTGTTGCCGGGTTTTTTCTAGAGCCTTCATTTCTTGTCCAATTTTTTCTTGGCTCCTGCTGTAGACTCTGTCATCAGCTATATTGAGGCTGCTCTGGGCATGTTCTAAAGTCAGTACAGTGCATATATATTTTGTCTCAGAAATACCACTATTAGACATAGACCCAAAGAAAGCAAATGTAGAGGGAAAGGAATGGAATAACCATTTATATAATGCCTACTGCGAGCAAGGCATTATGCTAAGCACTTTCTAGTTATTATCTCATTTAATTCTCACAACAACCCTGAGAGGGAGGTGCTGTCATTATGCCATTTTACAATTGAGGAAACTGAGGCAAACAGAGGTTAGTGACTTGCCTAGGGTTGCATAGCTAGTAAGTAGCTGAGGTTAGATTTGAACTCAGGTCTTTCTCAACTGTCTATCCACTGAGCCACATACCTGACTCAAAAATAGTAGCCATATGTGTGAAGATTTATTAACAAGACACCATTTCCTGAGTAATTATACTTAGGCATGGTTCTGATCATGACACCACTTTATTCAAAAATGCCCCTTGGCCCCTTTCCATCTGTCTCCAGATTTTACAATACCTCTCCAATACCACATCCCCTTCACTGATTCTGTTGCAGTCAAAGTGGAATGCTTTCTCTATTCCCCAGCCTTGGCCCCTCAACCTCTTACATGTCCTTGCTCTTGATTAGGAAGTTATTACATTATTTTTTGTCGATTAACTGTATCAGATTCTCCATGACCCCATCTGGGGCTTTCTTGGCAGAGACACTGCAGTGGTTTGCCATTGCCTTCTCCGACTCATTTCATAGTTGAGGAAACTCGTATTATTTATACCTATTATCTTATTCCACCCAACCCTCCAAGGCCTCCCTATCTCTGTTGAAGTCCTTTTATTTCTTCAAGCCTCAGTGAAAATGTTGCATCCTCTGCAAATTAATTCTTCCCCTACGCTCATCTCCACTCAACCCTAGTACAAGAGAAGCTTTCCAAAAACTAAGTCACTTTTGGAGGTGGTGGATTAATTACTCCTTACTAAAGAGAGACTTCAGACAGAGGTGGAATGACTCATATTGGTGCTGCCCTGGGAATCAAGAAGACCTACCTGAGTTCAAATTCCTCAGTGTTTTATTGACATATCATTTCCTACAACAAAAACTTTGTCTTAGCATTTTGCAAATCATGAAGGTTTCAAACCATCATTAGATATTTCAGTCACAATATGCAGGTAGAGGAAGAGTCATCATTAATGATAGTGGATATGAATTCAAGTTTCAAATAATTTTGGAAAAAAAGTGTTTTTTTGTTTTTTTTCTTTGGAGAGAAACAAATTCTTATCAAATCTGATTACATCGATATTGTTTTTAAGCTAAGGAATGTGAGCTAAGGAAAGGAGCTAAGGAAAGCTCCCACTGGCAGTAGTAATCTCTGTAATTATCTTGTTGCAATGTCACCTGTGCAGTCCTCCTGTTTGCTTTGGTTTACGTTAAACACATTGTTTTCAATCTGCAGTTTCTTTGCAGAATTCTTTCAAAACCACATTTTCATGTTGAGATGGTAAAATTTAGGAAAAAACAGACAAATTGGTAAATCTGTTTCACTGGGCACATACGAATTGCAATATATCACAATATTCTGAAAGGAAATGAATTAATGATGTTGTTCCTGTCCAAAGCTCTGCAGTGGGGACTCCTCCTGTTCCCTCAGGATGCCTTGTGTGCCCTATGTAACAGACGGTCATCTTGAATATAGACCCAGTGTACATGCTGGCATCAGTCCATTCATTAAATACAAGAAAAGCAATTTCTTTCTTGTTTTGGGGACAAAAAATGAATAGAAATAGTTCTAATATTTTTTTCCTGAACTCTTGTGTATCATCTTGTATATCTTCATACCATGGTACTGGGCTGGGACACTGGGCTATGTCTAATGAGACAGAATTAAATTGGAATAGATGCAAAGTCTTCTACTTGAGTTAAAAAAAATCAGCTTCCCAAGTGTTAGATGTAGATGGTAGAGATAGAGTTAGGTAGCTATCTGAAAAATACCTGGGAGATTTAGTATGCTATAAACTCAATATGAGTCATCAGGGTGATGTGGAAACCCCCAAAGCAAGTGTGATCTTGGCTTGCATTAAGAGGATCATAGTTTCCAGGAATAAGGAGGGTCTAGTTTCTCTGTCGTACTGGAGCTGAAGAGTTGTGTTCAATCCTGGATATTTCAGTTCATGAGGGACATTTAGTTATTTTTAAGCTTTTATTTAGTATTTTATTTTCCCCTAGTTACATGTGAGAACAATTTTTAGCATTTATTTTTAAAACTCTGAGTTCCAAATTCTCTCCCTTCCTCTCCCCAATACCCCCTTGCACCATGAGAAGGCAAGGAAATGGATATAGATTTTACATGTGCAGTCATGCAAAACATATTCATAATAGTCATGTTGTGAAAGAAAACATAGAAACTCGAGAAAAATAAAGTAAAAAAGTATGTTTCAATCTATTCAGGCACCATCAGTTCTCTCTCTGCAGATAGAGAGCATTTTCATTATAAGTCTTTCTGAGTTGTCTCAGATCACTGTATTGGTGAGAAATCGCTAAGTCCTTATAAAGGGCATTTATAAGATACTACAAGATTCCAAAGGAGGGTAACCAGTATGGTGGAAGGCTTTGTATCATGCAAGCATGAATTTGAAGGAAATGGGGAAGAGTCCGATGGGAGAAGAGACCCAGGGGAAAGTTGATTACTTGAGGAAAGTATTAGAAGGGCCATTATATGGAAGAGGAATTATTATGCTCTGCTAAACCCCAAAGAAGAGAATGTGCAATGATGGGTAGAAATGAAAAGAGGCAATTGTAGACTTGGTATCAGCTATGGAAAACTTCTGAACAATTGGAGCTTTCCATAAGTAGAGTTGCTTTGGGAGGTGGTGGATTCCTCCTCATCAATAACCTTCAAACAGAGGCAGCATGACCTCTTGTCCATTTTGTTGTAGAAGGATTTTCTTTTGGGTTGTACTACATTATTACTGATATCCCTTTCAATTCTAAAATTCTGCAAGTCTATGAAGATTGGTTCTTACACTTGAGTAACACACAGTATAAGGTCCATATAATTTTCCAATCTAATTACTTTTTCCGTGATTTAAAAAGACACAGGGGAAAATGAAGTTTTTGTGTGACTGTGATTTTGACATTGGGTCAGTATAAAATTAATGGGAAAGTCATACTTTCTGTTAATTCTATTAATTATCTACTTGCTAAAAAGACCATTATCCTCCCTGTTCAGAGAGCATCATTTTTTTTCCAACCAGAAAGACCATAAATTCACCAGCTGGTTTTCAGCAAGAAGCAACATCAGTCATTTTCTCCTTGGGGCTTTATAAATGTTGAGATAGAAGTCTGACACATGAAACACAGTCAGTGTAGTTATTGAAGCCTTCTTTCTCAAACATGTCTTAATGATTTGTTATTCTAGTTCCTTTTATAAGTCATGAAGCAATGTTCCAGCAAGTGAGAGGGCAGCTGTTTCTTTCTGAGTGTAATGTCACTGGAGTTGAAGGTGTTTGAGTATGTAAATCTTCATTTGGAAGTTGAGCAGTGGATTAATTATTTTGCAGATGGAAGGTGAATGAGATATCAAATTCTGTCTACCTTTAGATATTTCTGTGCTCAGTGAATCAAGATGAAACTGATACCACTTCAGAATTTTACCATCTCTTGAGAAGTGGAAAGAAAAGTATTGAGAAAATATTGGCATACTGAATCTTTTTTTTGTAAGTTTAACTCAGAGTCCCTCAAATTTTGGTCCCCCCAAAATACATCTCAGTATCAAGTGTGCTATCCAAAACTATAGGTCACAAGATCTCATCTCATACTCACTTCTTCCAGATCAAATTATAGGAAACATTAACTAAATATAACAAGCACTTTATTAAACAGAATTTCAAGAGAAATAATCTCTCTGTATACAAAATCACAAACTTTCAGAGATTCTCCCACCAATGATAAAAAGAAGAAAACATGAAGACAGCTCATGTTCTTAGGGTTATGTCCCGGTTGGAACAAAATCTCTTTACTTTCTATATCCCTAAAGAGTTATTGATATAATCTGCAGGTCTGTTTTATTAAAATGTTTTTTTTCTACTGAGCTACTACTTCTATCTACTGAGCTACTACTGCTCTTTCTTTACTGAATGCAGGTGCCTTGCAGAATCTTTGCCGTAAGGGATTGTTAACAATTTATGCATTTCTCAAAGCTTTAGGAGTATTTTTCAGCTCTTTTGTGAGACAGACCCACAATTGCACCAAGACAGCATGCTGAGACCTCCTTATGGTCAAATCAGCCCATTGAATGATTTTGCTTCCCTTTCAGTTCTAGTTTTACCCAGATTGGCCTATTTTTTGACTTTTTTTTGATCTAGATGTAATTTTATTGGTATGGGAAGCTTCCAGTTAAGGAAACTTACTCTACCGTTGCAAATCAATATCTGATATTCAATTTAAAGTCTTAAGTAGATCATTGAGAGCTAAGAGACTTGCCTAGGGATCTTACAAACAATATGTATCAGGGCAAGACTTGAACCCAGGCCTTCTTGGCTCTGTGACCAGTTTTCTGTTCATGATATGTTGCATTGATGTTTGGGTTGGGGGAGAAAATTCCATTGAACTCTCATCATGTTCCTAGCAGTTAAAAGTAAGGCCATACTAATGATCACTTATCAACTCTAGGTGCACAAGGTGGAGCTGGTGACTTTTGTCCTGCCTTCCTACTACTGTACTCAATATTTTGATCTCCTTTTACTTGTAAGTGCTACGATGGCACATTTCTCCAACCCATTTCCAAGTTGCTAATTTGTACAAATAACATAATATTTAATATAATTATTTCTTACAGAAGGAATTGCATTAATTTGCTGGATTTCTAGAAGCTGTTTTGTTTCTTTCACTCCTTAGATTTCTCCAAGAATGCTGTGTCAGCACCTTGGTCCAATTCATTTGTCTGTGGTTGCTGCCTTTATCCTTGGGACTTCGCAGGGAATCCTTTTTTTTCTTTCTTCTTTTTAAAAATTTTTAATTGATTTGTTTTCAGTTTTTAACAGTCACTCCCATAAGTTTTAAATTTTCTCCCCCTCCCTCACCTCACCCTCCCTGAGATGGCATGCAATCTTATATAGGTTCCACACGTACATTCTTATTAAACACATTTTCATATTAGTCATGTTGGACAGAAGAATTAAAACAAATGGGAGAAACTATGAGAAAAATCAAACAAAATCAAAACATAGCAAGAGAAAATGGTCAGCTTCATTCTGTATTCCGACTCTGGATGTGGAGGACATTTTGCTTCTAGAGTCTTTTGGAAATGTTGCATTGCTGTGAGGGGCCAAGTCTATCAGAAATAGTCCTCACACACTGTTTCTCTTCCTGTGTATAATGTTCTTCTGGTTCTGCTCATTTCTCTCATCATCAATTCATATAAGTCTTTCCAGGTTTTTCCAAAGTCCATCATTTCTTATAGTACAATAGTATTTCATTACATTCATAGACCACACCTTCTTCAGCCATTCTCCAAATGACGGGCATTCCCTCAATTTCCAGTTCTTGGCCATTACAAAAAGAACTGCTATAAGTATTTTTGTATATGTGGAACCTTTTCCCATTTTTATGATCTCCTTGTAATATAACCCTAGAAGCTTGCCAGGGAATCCTTAACAAGCCCTGGATCCAGCCCCCAACGTATGACCTCTGTCTTTGCTCCTGAGAATTCCTAGGGACTCTTTTGTCATCCTGGGATGTGGATGGGGCTGAGGCCTCTGTCCTCTGTTTTTGTTCCAGAAATTTCTTCAGTATTTAGGAGGTTGTTCCTGGGTCAGCCCCACCTCCAATTGCCAGATCCTGCCTCCTGTCACGATGCCCTATCTTCACCTGCTCCTGCTTGCCATGGGTCAGGTTTCTTGGGCATGACCATCTACCACTCTGAACAATTTATTTTTAACCTCCCTCAATGGAATTCTTTCTAGCTACTTATGATGTATCTGAACTCATTGTTGTCCAGTAATTTTTCAGTCATGTCTGACTCTTTGTGACCCCGTATGGAGTTTTCTTGGCAAAGATACTAAAGTGGTTGGCTATTCCCTTCTCCAGCTCATTTTACAAATGAGGAAACTGAGGCAAACAGAGTTAAATGACTTGACCAGGGTCACACAACCAGTAAGTGTCTGAGGTCAGATTTGAACTCTGGTCCTCCTGATTCCAGGGCCAGTGCTCTATTCTCTCTGCTGCATAACTGCCCTAAACTTTTGGATAACATTTTTGTACTTAAAATCCACGTTATTCGTGTTGTTCATTTCCTGTTTTTTTGATGGTCAATTATCAAAACAGTCCAAGGTTAAGTTGGTTCAATTATACATGGTATCTTTTTTCATTATTCTTTCTTTTGAAAGATTAGTTCTGATCTTAGCCAACGTTCTTTGTCTGAATACTCAAAGACAATTGACTTCTGCATTATAAATGAGTCCACGTAAGTATAACTTACTTCATCCTTGATGATGTCGCTATGTCTGGTGTCTCTTGATTGTTTTTTTGAATAAAGTGTTTATGATATGGAGCTGAGAGATTTATGTGTAATATGCAAGTCTTTGACCTCTTTCATTCATTCTTCCTGAACCATGCTTTTCCATATATCTTCTCCCATTCTCCTCTTATCCTATCTTTTTAGTGCAGCCACTAAGTATTGGGAGGGATTTTTTTTTCTTAATTTGGAGGGTTCTTCATAGACTCTTTCTACCATTTCATCCTTAGAACTGATATTGCTTCATAAGAAGAAATTATTTCACCTGTTATCTTTTCTGTAAATCCTTGTAATTAGTACCACAATGTGCCATGGCCAAATATCCCATTTTTGTTGTTGCCCTTAGGTGTATGATAAAAGTCCCTCTGCCAGCTCTTGTTTTTTTTTTTAAATATTAACTCATTGATTCTGTTATTTTCTTTTTTATATCATTGTGGTTATGCCTCTAATTCCTTCCTTTTCTCATTCCATGGAACTATCCCAAATAACAAATAGTATTTTTCAAAGACACACTAAAAAAGGGGAGGTAGGAATTAGTCCAAGGGATCAATAAATTAAAAAAAATTGAAAACATGTGCAATGTGTAGCACCTTCAGACTTCTCCCCTCCATGAAGGAGTAGGTTGGAAGTATTCACTCATATCTCCTCATTTGAGTCATATTTGATCTTTATAATTTTGTTAAATTCAGTTTTGATTTTTTGTGTTTTATTTCCATTGTGTATATGTTTTCTGCATTAGTAGAATTTTCCATACTTCTCTGTATTTATCATATTCATAATTTCTTACAGTACAGTAACATTCATTGCATTCATGTACCATAATTTGTTTAGTCATCCTCCTGTTGATGGGTATCTATTTTGTTTCCAATTCTTTTCTATCACTGAAGTGATAGCAAGAAATACTTTTGTATATATGGGGAATCGATTCTCATCAATGACTTCCTTAGGGTATGAAGCCAGTGATGGAATCTCTGGGTCAAAGGGTATGGACATTTTGGTCATTTCTGTCAGGTTCTTTCTTTGCATCCTTAAAGTCCACTTGTGAGCCACCCTTTTATTTTTCTGCAACTTCCTTCTTCTGGTTTTATTTATAGCAGGAATGTCAACATCAATAACTAATATTATTGGTCATTGGACACATTCCCCTGGACCACTGATAAATTAAAATTAATAGACATTTTAGAAAATGTGTAATTCATAAGACTTTCTGCCCCCCTTTAAAAATTTAATTTAGTTAAATTTTTGTTACATTTTGATTTTCAATCTATCTTCTTCCCTCCATCCCCACCTTGCACTAGTGAAGGTCACCATTTGACTCAGATTTATAAATATATGAAAAATCATACTATGCATACTTCTATTTATCTGGAGGTGGATTGCATCTTCCTTCACAGGTCCTATATAATTGATTTGAGTATTTATTATACTCAGGATAAATAATATTACTGTTACCACACAGTGTTCTCTTGGTTCTTCTCACTTCACTTTTCATTATTTAATGCAAATCTTTCCATGTTTTTCTAAAATTAGCCAGCTCATTATTTCTTACAGTACAGTAGTAGTATTCCACCAATCATATGCTACAATTGATGGGCATCTTCTCAATTTCCAGTTATTTGCCACCACAAAGAGAACTGCTACAGATATTTTACAAGATTTAAGTTCTTTTCCTTTCTCTCTGATCACCTTGGGAAACAGACTAACAGAGGTATTGGTGGGTCAAAGGGTATACACAGTTTTTGTAACTCTGGGACATAATTTCAAATTTCTTTACAAAATGGTTGGATCAGTTCACAGTTCCACCAACAGTATATTAATGTCAGAAATTTTTCCATATCCTTTCTAGCTTTTGACATTTTACCCTTCTATCATTTTTGCCAGTCTGACGGGTGTGAGTTAATGTCTTAAAATTTTTTGAATTCGCATTGCTTTAATCAATTATGATTTAGAGCATTTCCCTCCATATGATTACATATAGTTTTGATTTCAT
>JAJHZJ010000507.1:2237500-2250766 GCA_023548195.1 Bettongia penicillata ogilbyi | reverse complement strand
AATTGAGTGGAACTGGTTTCATCAAGTGCCCAAAGGCATAAGAAACGTTATTTCAAAGGACATTTAGTCATCTTGCCTTGCCATACTCCAAAAGAGTATAAGTGAAATAATAATATAGCATTCCTACAATCCATTGTGTCTCTATTTAGAGGAGGACTTTAGGATCATCTAGCCCAAACCTCTTGTTTTGCACAAGAAGAAAGTGGGGCCCAATAAGGATGTGATTTACCCAAAATCTCACAGCTAGTAAGCATGTGATTAAGGATTCCAACCTAGTCTAACTCCAGTTAGCCAACCCTCTCTCCATCTAACTTAAGTTTAGCCCTCTTTGCTTTAATACTATGCTGCCTTGTTGCTCCATCCAGCACCTGGCACATGATAAGCTCTTAATAAATTCCTGGTGACTATCTGAGAGCAAGTCTAAACTTCTTCTGCTAGGTTCTCAATACCCTCCAAGATCTGGACCCACCTTCCCTAGCCAACTTCATTTTAACTACTCCCAAAACATCCTTATCCCTGAAGATACCACACTCATGTCTTCATTCCCACCTCCACATTACCTGGAAATACTCCCTTCCTCTAAATCCTCTAAAGTCAAACTGAAGTCTAACTTCTTTGAAACATTCTCTGAGGAAATTCAGGCAAAGTTTCAGTGAGTCATTCATCCAGCCCAGTTAGCCATTAGGAGACAGACAGGGAGGTTTGCAGACATAGGGGACAGAACTGAGCCAAGAGCATGCTTACCCTGGAGCTCTCCAGAACCTGGGAAGAAGTTTGTACCAGGGCAAAAGGATATCCCAGACCAATACAGGGCATTGAAATGGGGACACAGGTAGACCGACAGCTTTCCTGCCCACTACCCAGGTCTGGATCAAGACCTAAAGAAGACTGAGATGGGGGACTTGAACATGGTACCTGGCACCAGGGAGGCCCTAGATCATGTATTGAGAAAGGTTCAGAAGCAGCAGCAGCAATGTTGTGGCTCAGTCCCAGGGATTAGAGCAGGGTCTCACTTCTAGACAAGCCTGCAGGGGGATGATTAATGTAGGAATCCCAGCCCAAAGGGAAGTCTATAATGCTATCACTGAGCCAGCAGATTGTCCCCACTGACTGACAGGGACTGAGTTTAGCAGCTGTCTTGCTCAGACACAAACCCAGGAAATTGCAGAGTTTTGATCAAGGAGGCAAAAAAAAGACATATTTTGATCTAGATCTGGGAAGACTGAAAACTTAAAGATCCTCATCCCTCATCCTATTCCTGGGGTCTTGGAAGAACACAATTCTCAAACACCCCAAGAAAGCCCCAACAGGACCAGTCCAGACCTTCCCTTTAGAAATGTGGCAGAGACCAACCCTAACGTCAACTTCAAAGTCAGGAAGTAGGCTGGAAAATGGGCAAACTAAAAGAGAACCCTCCATATTGCATCATGATATCAAAGAAGTTCAAGAAACAAACCCAGCAGAAGAGCATGATCCCAAAACATCTACAAACAAAACCTTGGGGAAATCTGGTACAAATTCAATTAGAATTCCAAAAAAATAAAGCAAGAGTTTTAAAAAGTTTAAAATTACTTTTTTTATAAATTGAATGAGAGAAATTGAGGAAAAAATTAGAAAGAAATGAGAGCTATGGAAGTAAAAATTGGAAAGGGAATCAACAGCTTGGCAGAAGAGGTACAAAACCTTTGCCCAAACAACAAACTCCTTGAAAATTAGAATGAACCAAATAAAAACCAATGACTTCATGAGACAACAAGAAATATTAAAAGAAGTGGGGGTGGGGGGATAAAAAGTACCTCAAAGCAAAAACAAAAGCAGAACAATTTCTGGGTCATTACACCTGCTTCTGGAAAGCAGAACAAAGAGAAAAAATTTAAGAACTATTATACAATCTGATTGCCGTAGGGGAGAAAAAACCCAAACATTATATTTCAAGGAATCTTAAAAGAAAATTGCCCAGAACTCTTATAACCAGAGGTCAAAGTACAAATAGAATCTACCAGTCACCTCCCAAAAAACTCTAAAGTGAAGACACCCAGGGATATTATAAACAAAATCCAGAATTTTCAGGTCAAAGAAAGAAAAAATACAACAAGCAACCAAAATAATAGTAGTAATAATAGATGAACTGAGGAGCCACAGTCAGGATTATACATAATTTAGCAGCCACCATTATAAAGGAGCAGACAATTTGTCATATAATATTCTAGAAGGCAAATATCTTGACTTACAACCTAGAATGACTTATCCAGCAAAACTTAGTATGTGTTTCAGGGAGAAAAAAAATGAATCTTTAACAAAAGAGAGGACTTCCAAGCATTCTTGATGAAAAGATCAGAGTTACTGAAAAACTTTGAAATACAAACACAGAAGTGAAGAGAAACATTAAAAGGTACATAGGAATGAACAATGATAAAGGACTAATCAAGAATAAACTACTTACATTCAAATACAGGAAGATGACATGTGTCCCTTCTGCTCCCAATCATCATCGGAGTCATAGAGGAAGTCCAGTTAAACTTGGCCTGGTGGTGATTCTGTTATGTCTTGACGATCTTAAGAAAAGAATGGAAAGAAAAGGGAAGAGGAGGAAAGGAAAGGAAGGTTGGAGGAAATTATGTCATATAATCAGAGTGCAAAAAAGGAGGAGGGGTGAGGGAGTGGCTGACACTTGGACCTCCCTCTCATCTGAACTGGTCAAAAGAAGGAAGGATACATACACGTACATTTGGGTGTTCATTAGTTTTTGGTTGTGCCCAACTTTCCACGACCCCATTTAAGAGAATAAGAAAAATCTAGTGAAGGTTGTTTAAGGAGAGGGAAACTAAGGATAGGAAGGAACTAGTAGATAGAAAGAGATTAGGAGAGAGAAAGAGGATGAGATCAAGGCCACTTTACAAGGAGGGAGCATCTCATTATAAAAGACTGGAGGAAAGGAGAAGAAAATGATGGCATGAAGAATACGTTTTTTATAAATTGAAAGAGAAAACTTAAGGAAAAAATTAGAAAAGAAATGAGAGCTATGGAAGTAAAAATTGGAAAAGGAATCAACAGCTTGGCAGAAGAGGTACAAAACGTTGCCCAAGCAACAAACTCCTTGAAAATTAGAATGGATCAAATAAAAACCAATGACTTCATGAGGCAACAAGAAATATTAAAAACGAGGTGAAAAGAAAGTGGCATGAAAAGAAAGGAGAAGAGAATGCTCAGAGAATGGCCTCAATTTTTTTTCGATAAAGGAAGAGGAGATGTCTTTAGCTGAAAAGGCAAGGGGAGGGGTAGTTGTGGGAAAGATTAGGAAAGAAGAGGAGATTTAGAAGCATCTCTTTGTGGAAAGAAATAGGCAATCAATTTGGAAGCAGTAATAGGATTGTTTACTTCAGAGAGGACCCAGTTGAGGTTAGAGGGGAAAATATTATAGTGAAGCTAATCAGTTAAGTTTGATGGCTTATTCCAGTTCCATTCAACAGCATATGAGTAGGAGAGAAGAAGGCAGATGGTGGAAGTAATAAAGGGTTGGATTTGGCAAGGGATAAGTGGTTATAAGACAAGAGGGAAAGGAATTCAAAAGCAAAAGAACCAAGACAAAAATGAAAGAAAATGAAGTCAGAGCAGGTGTAATGGACCCAAGAAATTGCTAAGAGGTAGAGTAATTGAAGGGTGAAGGATAGGTTTAGGAGGAGTACAGCATGGGGGCAGATGGAACCATGGGAGGTTATAAACAAAGAGAGGAACATCAGAAGTTTTGATCATAGAAGTGGGATACTTGAGAGTGAGAGCCGGAACTTTGTGTGTGAAAAGCAGATCTGGGGATCTGGGGAAATGAAGAACTGGGAATTTAGAATGTTTGAAGGAGCGCCAATGTGGATCTTGAAGTCCCCTAGTAGAAGGGTCCAAGTTGAAGAGAAGGAAAAGACAGTGAAACAGGTATTGATACCCCTTGATAAAAGAAAGGAAATGAGTGGGTCCCATTAGGCATTAGCCACCTTGATCTACTGAAGGATAAACTTCAATAGATGGAGCTTTGAAAAAGGGGCTGCTTAGTGACAATGGCAAAAGGAGAATTTGCAAGTGGAAGTAAAGGTCAAGCAGTAATCTGACTTCCTTTCAGGCCAGGGCATGGGGACATAGGAAGTCCAAACACGATGAACAAGGAGGCAAAATTTTCTGGAGAAGCTGGTTATCTATGATTGCAAGTAATTGGAAGAAATATGAATGAAAGTGGTCCAAAATGAAAGAAATAGTTGGAGGAGGGGATTAGCTGTTGAGTGAGAATTCCAGAAGGCACAATGGAATGGGTAGACCTAGTTGGAACAGAGTATAGGAGGAGAAGGAGTTTAAGATGGGGATTAGGGAATGAAAGGTTAGAGACAGGCAGCCAGTAATTAGGAAGTGAGGGTAATGGTGGGACTTTGCTAGCCATAAGGGTAGTAATTAAAAAAAAATGGGTGGAAGATGAATTAGAATGCTTGGGGTCTTGGTAACTCTGCCTCACTGTGTCTCCAAGGGGCCAGAGGGTTCTACCACTCCAGAGGAAAGGTAGGTTAAGAGTGAAATTAATTAAAAATTAGTAGGAGATTCCTCAGTGTAGCTGAATACTTGAATAAGAGTTGGTTGTATAAGGTGAATAGAAAAATCAACTACTTCTTCTTGGGTGGCCCCCACCCTTCGAATGGGAGGATTGTATCTAATCACACTCTTCTCCTTCCACCAACTCTCACAGGTATCCAGCAACAACTGGGGAATCATAAGATTCTTCAGGCTCTACCCCTTGAAGAAGAATCTTATGAACATGCATGGAAAGGAGCTATGTGGAGAGGTGACGTAAACAACACGGTAACCACTCCCACCAGACAGCCATACTGCTATTTTTAAGGATGTTTTAGCCTGCTGGGGAAAGGAACAGATCCACATGATTTGACCTTTCTCTGCTTTAGGGAAGTTTATAAAAATATAACAAGATCTCTTTAGCTCCTGAGGCCCCAAATCAAGACAGAAACCCAACAAATTAAACAGGGGATCTGACCCTTTATCCCTTTCAGTTTTATTCTTGTTACCCTCTGTCTCTTTTAGGCAGTTTCCTATTCACAAAAAATGAAATATACAGAACAGAATAGTTATGGTCGATCAGATTTTATTTAAACTCCATTAATTAAACAGAAATTATAGATATAACTCTTAAGAATAGATAATCTATAGAATAGGAATTCACTCTCCCTGAGAGAGGAAAAAAGTGATGAGTAAAGCAGATCTATCTGCATCATCTTTCTCAGTAAATTCAATAGGTATGATCTCTCTTTTCTCAGTAAAAGGTAGCAGCCACATCTTTTAGCCCCACTCCAGTCATGAGTACAGCAGTGAGCATCCCTTCTGTTTCTCTCATCTCTTATTCAAACTGAGCACCAGCATCTTCCACCCACTTTGCTTCCCCAGGCTAATTTTTATGTCTCATGAGAGCTTCTCAGTCCCTTTGATGAGTGTGACTTTTAAGTCACAACCTGTCTTGAGTCTATGGGTCCTGACACTCCAAAGAATTCCCTCCTGACTAGCCAGAAGCACTTTTTTCCTCAGTGAGTGGTGAGTGATAAGATTCTCATTCTTACCCATGGCAACTGCTAGCTTCACCCCAAGGTAGTCTACATTCTCTTCTTCTTCTGACTATCTGGTCAAAACCAGACTTTAACTCCTACTCCCAGGTGCTCAGCACCATGCGTCATCCTCATCTTTCCACCTCCATGGAAAACTCCACAGAGGAATACTAGTTTCCATTTTGTACCCCACTTGCCACAAGTAGCTAGAACAGCACTCTGACACTCCGCAATCTGTGATGTGACAACCCTGAAATTTAAAAAGCAGTTTGTCCTTCCTCCTTTCTCTCTGAATGCCTGCCAAAGAAAAGTAAGAGTGGAAGCCCTTCCAATCCAATTACTTTAAAAGCTGCTTGCCTGCATAAAATTTCCAGCTTACCCAAGTTTCTATGGTCTCTCAGTGTTCCTCATAGGGCTATCTTGGACCCAGGATACACTGACATAATACTGAAATATGCCTCTCTATACTCATTGCTCCTGGTTCTGTGCTGGAAGGACACATAGAACAAATTTTGTCTTTTCTAAATGGCAACCCTTCAAATATTAGAAGATTCATGAGTGCAGAGAAAGCAGTAATTTTGTCACTGGCAAGAATGCAAATAAAATGTCACTAGGGCTCCCTGTTCCTCTGTTCTCGAAAAGTAAAGCACTTAAGGAAATTTCCAGGACGAAAGTAGAGACAAGAGGTACGATGGGAGTTGAAAGGAGTTTTGAGAAGAATTTTCTTAAGACAACTCAAAGAATAGACTGAGTTTGAGGAGCCTGAGTCAGAAATAGATATCACAGAGAATGTTTAATCTAAGCCACAGGGCTTGTACTGGCTTTTGCTAGCTGGATGAGTACCGTCATGGGTTTGACTCACAAAAAGAGCTGAAATAGTTCCTGGGATCAGTCAGTCAACATTCAGCAACACCCATTTATTAATATTAAGTATGCAAGGGAATTGAGGGAATTGATGAGATTAGAACACTAAGAAGTAGCGGGAATCGAGTGAACCACAATGACTCCATCTTGCGACTCAGTTCTGGAGTTAGAAAGTCATTTCTGTTTTATGAGAAACTTTATTCATTTGTGGAAATTGGGAGAAAAACTTTATTGCATTGTTTCAAACTACCCCTGCATGACTGGGAAGCTGGACTACCTCTCCTTACTGCTTAGAGACCCTTAACCTTAAGGACCTAAGTTATGCTGACCAGGAACCCAGTCAAATATAAAGACTGATACAAGAAGTTTTCTTAATATTGTGTATCTCAAGTAACCCCATATGTCTTATCTGAAAATTGGTCCTATCCCAGTCAATCAGTTTACTATTTCTATGTTTCTTTGATTGATTACAGATTTGGGGGGAGTGGGACACCTCTTATTCTGATTTCAGGAAATTGTACCTGTTCATTCTCCCCCTCCCAACTTTATAAATCCCTAATCTTTCCTCCAATTAGAAATCCTGATTGGTTGTTTTCTTCTAATTAATTTTTCTTATTTGATTAATTGCTTTTAATGTATAAAAATTTGTCTCTCCCAGTATTAGGAGTCCAGTACCAAAGCTGAGGAAGGCTCCTGGTCCCAATTTATTATGCAATTGGCATGTATTGCTTAATAAATCAATATACTTGGAAGAGCAAGCCTGTTTTCTCATCGTTTCATCTTTCACCCATTACATATGTACCAGACGTTGTGCTAAGCACTGGGGTTAAGATAATACATTGGGGGCAAAAGATAGTACCTACCAAGGAGGTTCCAATCTAATGGGGAGACAGTATGCAAATAACTGTACAAATAAGAATAAACAGGATCAGGCAAAGACAATTGACAGAGAAAAAGGCACCAGAGTGAAGGGAGACCAAGAAAGACTTCTTGTAGAAGATGAGATTTTAGTTGGCACTCGAAGGAAACCAGGGAATCCAAAAGGGAAGGAGTTCCAGGGATGGGGGAAAGCTAGACAATTCCTAGAGCTGAGAGGCAGAGGGTCTTATAGAAGGAGCATCAAGGAAGCCAGAGTATAAGGATTTCAGAGTATAAGGTATAAGAAGGCTGGAAAGGTTCTGGAGGGCTTTTAAAAGCCAAAGAAAGGATTTTATATTTGATCCTAGATGTAATGGGGACATACTACTAGAGTTTATTGAATAGGAAGGTGACATGGTCAGACTTGCATTTTGAGAAAATCAAGTTGACAACTGAGTAGACAATGGACTTGTAAGCAGGGAGATCAATTACAATAGCCTAAGCAGGACTCAGGAGAGAGAACAGAGGCATGTTCAGGAGCTGTTACAAAGGTAAAATTGACAGAAGTTGGCCACAGATGAAGTAGATATTAGAAATCAAGGATGGCACCTAGGTTGTGAGCATGGATGACTTGGAGGGTGGCAATACCTTCAACAGTAATGCAGAAGTTTAGAAAAGGGGAGAGTTTGAGGGGAAAGATAATAGGTTCCATTTTAGACATGCCAAGTTTAAAATGTTTGAGAACCCTCCCTGTAGAGAAAGGACGTTGTAGCACCTGAAATTCACCAAAATGCCAGCAGGGAGGAAGAGGAAAGGCTCTGACAGACAAACTCAATGGCCATATCAGCAGAGAACAATGCCACAGAGAACCACTGTGTGGCAGTACAGCAGAAGAAATAGCCCAAGAGTGGACTCAGTCCATCAGCCTGCATCTGAATAACATCGCCAGGGCATCAGATAAACATCAGCAGCAGGGGGAAGGATGAGGGAGTCGAAGCCCAAGTGGGAAAAAGCAAAGGCAGAGAGAGGTTCCAGAGCCCCAAAAGTGTGGACTTTCTCTGCCTACATGGGTCCCCTACATATCTGCCATCTCTCATCCATGAATCCTGGTCATGCAAGTCCTCTCCCATCGTTGAGAATCTATGGAAGAAAGTAACCCTATGTATAAAGGGGTGAATTTTCCTTATCATTTATCACACTGTTTAATTAACTGACTTTTTTGCTTTGAACTAGTCCTATTCTCTAGTTTTTATGGTGAAGGAAATATCAGTGATACCAAATGGTGATGCTATATATTAACGCTGTTGTCCATATCTCTCTTGTAAAGGAACCTAAAAAAGCTTTCTTTTCCCTTTTATTCTTAGCCTTTCTATTGACAGCATATGCATTTCAGTGAAATTCAACAAGCATTGATTAACTGTATATTATGCAGAAGTCACTGTATTGGGCACTGGGAAATGAAAAGATTGAAATAAAATAATTCCTGCCCTTATTGCAGGGGTACAACATGTTGGCAGAGAAGAAATATGAAATATATGCAAAGTCATTACAAGAAGGAGAAGGTGAGAACAACTGGGTTGGGAGGGATCTAGTAGGAGTTGTCACTTGTACTGAACTCTGAAATGATGATGTAACATAGAATAAGGACAGAGACTGGGTTGAGGAATTCATCAGGATATGGAACTACTGGGTGAGGACACTCCCTCTTCCAATGCTAGTCAGTACCTTTTCTGCAACTTATACTTCTAGAGAACTGTGTAAAGCCCTAGGGTCACACAACTAGCATGTGTCAGAAATAGCACTTGAACCCAGACCTCTCTGGCTTCAATACCAATTCTCTATTCCTCTTGAAAGGAATTTTCTTACCATCATCAAAAAACCAGACAGTTTAAAGAGCAAGACTTAGAGACAAAAAATAGATTTCACAAGATAAATGTAATCTAAGCTACAGTGCTTTAGTTGGCTTTTGCTGGCTGGATTACTGAAGTCATGTACCTGACTCACAAAAAGAGTTTACATTAGCCTTCAACATACCTCCAGTCTCCAAGGCTATGTAACATATACTTCCAACCAATCCCAGATCCTTAAAAGAATTCAGAAATTAAACCTACTGAAGCAGAGCACAATTAACATTTTCACCTCTTAATGGTCTATTTGTAATACCTCAGCTAGTACTTCCTGTTGATTGACATTTTCTTCTCAAAGGTAAAAATGGACCTTATGAAATGACAATAGCTTCTGGTGAGTTCTAAGGTTTATTCAATATGGAGGAAGACACAGTTCAGACAAAATAGAAGTTTTAGTTTAGCGAAGAGATCACTGAACTGAGCATCAAAAAACTTTCTTCCTATTCAACTGTGTAACCTGTGATAAATATAACATCTCCAAACTTAAATCTCATTAACAAAACTCAACAACTGGTCCCCACAGTCACAGTCCCTCAGGTCCTTTCTATGATCATAAGTTAATACTAAGGTTTTAAAAAGTCAGAATCCTAAGACCTGATTGCCCATACTTTATTTGTGAATGAAGACCCAATTCCACCAACATTTGTTAAGTGCTATGTGCAGTGTAATGCACTAAATCCAAATTGCTCCCTAAGAGAACAGAAAGCCCAGAAGATCATAGGATTCAGTCTCTCTGTTGAATAGCTGGCTTGTTTTGTTGAAGACTTCTCCTCATCAATAATGCCTTCAAAGGAAGAGTGGAACTTGGTAGTGAAAGAAATGAACTTTTTTAGCCGCTGCTCAAACCTCATGCTATTACACAGATGTTATACTATAAAATAGAAGTCCAAGTCCTTTAATGTTTCCAATTAGTAAACGACTCCTTTTTCATTGCTGTGAATTGCAATGGATCTAGACACCAATAACCTTATAAATTTGGAGATAAGGAGATTTTAGTCAAGGTCAGACGTTACCCCACATGTCTTAGTTAAATGTCAGAGACCAAAATTTAATTTAAATTTTAAAAAAGGACTATGCTTTGGAGACTCTAGCTTTTTTAAAGTGAAAAAACTCTAGACGAATCTGTCACCAGAAGAACATTATGCCCCTTGTGCCAAAACCCATTGCCAATGCAAGTAAGGTTCACTGCATTCAGATTCCATCGCCATAGCTAGTCATTAGTGGCCCTAAAATGGAAAGCCAAATATTGGTGTAGAAAAAGAATTTAAAGTCCCAGGAGACTGAGCTCAGATGGTAGAAACTAAAGGTCAAACCATACTTATTTTCTCTGTGTTTTCTTTCCACATTCAAAGGAAACACAATTGTTCCAAAAGGAAAAGATGATATGATTTCTCTTTGTGATGAAAATACCATTTTGTCTTTTCCTACTGTGGCTGGCCCAAAAGAAGTCAAACGAGACAGTTGCCAGTTTGTCTGCCTAGAGAAATGCCTAATGAAGGACAAAGCTAAGCAAACTGAGGAACCCCGAAGATCCCTCTGAAACTAATGTGGAGTGCGGCAAGCTAAGAAATTCTTAGTAAATATGCTTAGAAAAGTGGGTGAATCGTCTATTGTTTCACTCTGGAGGACAAGTGAGGCTGCTGACCTGCACAGCCCTCCCTCACTCACAACAAAGTCAAGTGCAAGTCATGTCATCATTTCTCTGATGGCGTTGGTCTTCTTCGGCAACGAAGGACAAAGACAATCCTGTGAGTAGACACAACTGGCTGAATGGGGACCCAGCTAGCTGGGTAACTCAGCTCCTCCTCTCCTGCCTGCCTCCCCATTCCCTTCCCTTCTCCTCTTCAAAGGAAGGTAAATTTGGATGGGCAAAAAGATACCCAGTTGACTGGGTTTTATTGGCTAGTTTCTTTCCTTTCCTTTCCCCTTAAACCTACTGCACTCTGAAGCTGAGACATCAATGCGTCCCTGCCTAAGGGCTCTTCTGGAGCCTCCTAGCTTTAGAGTGATTATCAATAGTAACTTACTGTTTCCCTCCCAGCCTCATATCTTTCTTTTTTCTTGGCCTCATTAAAGGGGCTTTGCCCTAGCTACTTCTTAAACATTCCTATTCAATGAACCCGGCATTGCCTCACCCCTTAGCGCTGCTGCTACTACTGCTACTGCCACTACCACCACTATCGCTACCACCACTATCGCTACCACTATTACCACTACCACTACTACTACTACTAATTCTACTGCTGCTACTACTACTACTGCTACTATTACTATTACTGCTACCATTGCTACTGCTACTATTACTACTACTACTACTACTACTCCCTACTGCTGCATATATATATGAGCACACAAGAAAAATGACATATATATAGTATATATGTATGTACGTATACTTATGTGTACCTGATGGCTACATATCATGGATATGTAAACTTAACCAACTTAGATGGCACAGTAGATAGAGTGATAGGTCTGGATTCAGGGAAGACCTGTGTTCAAATTCAACTTTAAACAATTACTCAGGGTGTGTGACCTTGGGTAAATCGCTTAACCCTATCTTACTCAGTTTCCTCATCTGTAAAATGAGTTACAGAAAAAAAATGTCTAATTATTCCAGTATCTTTACCAAGACTCCCCCTGCCAAAAAAAGGGGTCATGAAGAGTTGGACATGATGGAAAAATGACCAAACCACAGCATGACTTACAGCTGCATATCACAGGTGATGACAAGACTTCATCTGAGTGGTTCAGTAGAAAGAACTTCGGATTTTGGATCAGAGGACCTGGAGTTAAAATCCCGCCTGTCACTTTGGGCAAATTAAATTACTTCTCCTGTCCTCAATTTCATCATCTGTTTAAATAAAAGGGGGGAGAGATTGTGTTAGATGAACTCTAAATTCCTTCCCATGTCTAAATTTATGATCCTATGAATTATAGATTCCTGGTTTTCAGTGAGAACAGTCACATAGAAAAGAAAAGAAAAACAAATAATTGACCCAGAGAGATTGACCTAGTACAGAATATTATAGAGAAAGAGGAGAAACAATGGAGTTCTTTCATTTCATTCCAGTGTAATAGACTCCAAAAGAATAAAATTCCCTCTCGCTCTTATTTCTCTAGACACTGTTTGCCAAATATTTCTCAGGATACTTGAATTTAATTGTCTGGCATTTTGTAAAGGTTCCAGTTAGTACATTTTACACAAGATACTCTATGGTTTATACTCAAGTTCTCAATCGAACTTTCTCCACAACCTTCTTATCATTATCTAAATGATTTGTAATGCTTTTTTATTAATATTATGTAACACTAGAGAGTCTTAAACAAAAGCTTTCCAGAAAGCATATCCAAGAATGCCAATCCATCATTTTTTTCTTTTCTTTAAACTTTTTCTTTATTACCAATTTAACAATAATATTTCAATATACAAAGAACAGAAAAGCATTACGTATGAAACTGTTAAATTCTGTTTCATTTTTATCTGTATATCAAAATTCACATGATACTAACAAAACTATTCTGCTTCTCAGTGTCCCTTTCTGAAGTTCCTTCTGCTTTCTTCTATGCATTTTTAGTGGTTTAACATTTTGACTCATTTAAAACTCTGAAGATCTTTATCACAACTCTCACTTCCACTTATGAGTCAGATCTCCAGAGGGTTGGGCTACATCTTTCCCAAAGGGAAACTCCTGAGGGGTCAGGGATAATTATCTAATGCTATTGGCTCAAGCCCCCCCAGCACAGGGCTTCACTCTCCAAAATAATCAATCGACTCAGTCAGTCAGCTGTAAGTAGTTTTTAGAAAGCAGTATTTACTAAGAGGGTACAATAAGAACAATTGGGTACAAAAACACACACACACTCCACGCAAACTTCCCAAAAACCTGTAAATAACTCTCCTACAAATACATGCTAAGTCCAGAGGAAAGTATGCTTAACCTAAAGTTTACCACATCTGGTAGATTGGTAACTTACACTTCCTAGCCCTATAAGTCCTTTCCTCCCATTCATGAGATTCTCAAGAAGTTCCCCTTAGGCATGATGCA
>JAJHZJ010000507.1:2212500-2232500 GCA_023548195.1 Bettongia penicillata ogilbyi | reverse complement strand
CTGTCTCCTACTGTATCTCTGAAGTCCCCGTTGGCTTCTGGCCCTCATTTCATGCCTCCCAACCAGAACCCCAGAGGTTTCTAGGCATCCTTTTGTTCCAACCTGCACTGAATGGAGGAATTTGCTGGTGTTTCTCTTTTGTCTCAATTAATCTTTGTTTCATGTGCTCTCTATTTACCAGGCTGCTTCTCAGGGAAGCTGGGCTTCGCTGGAATCTTTAACTTAGCCATATTTACTAGAAGTCCCTCCATCCTTTTATTCTGATTAACATTTGGTCTAGGGGATTAGGAAAAGAAATTTTGTGAACCCAAGTCACCTCCTGGTATCCTAGTCCCCTTTGTAAAGTTAATCCTCCATCCCAGAATGCACTCCATCCCACTTCTTAGAATCTTAGAATCTTTCTTCAAAAGCTTCCTTCAAAGCAACTAAGGTATTATGGTTCTGCACCAGGACTTCTCTAATACCCCCAGTTATTCATTGGATGTCTTTTATTTACTTATCTGCATTTATCTGGCATCTTCCCCCAACCCACAAGCAGAATGTGAACTCCTTAGGGCAGAAATTCTTCTGTTCACAGTACCTTGCACATAAAGTAGTGTACGCTTAATAAATGTTTGTTGAAATGGATCTTAAGTTATTGAACCTATTAGTAAACAGTAAGGCCATAATTACAGTAGCATTTCCTGGACTGCGACCACAAAAGTCTGACTCACATGTAAAATAAAAGAATTTAATTAAAACTTTACGGCACACTTTCATTTAGAAATGCGTTGTTGTTTCTCATTGTGGGAACCTCGGGTTTTATGAAATACTTGAGAATTATTGAAACCCTAAACAAAACAGACTTTTGCAGCACTTTTACTCCAGCAGTGTGTTCCCTAAGGCCATCTGGTCTAGATCAACTCATGATATAGCCTCATCTCTTAAGAATTTTCTATATTATTTATGCCCATTATAACATGGCTTGTAATACGTTCTGAAAAAATGTGACCACATCTGGGGGTCGTTTAACAAATATCAAATAAACCATTTATGAATGGAACCTTTATGTGAGGTGTTTTCTGATTGGTTTGCTAAACCATGCCGGTTTCAGCTCTATAGCTACATACAACACCAGTAAAGTTTTCCATCCAAATTTTCCCTTTTTTTCCACAATCTTTATTTCTTTTGGCAACAGGACCTTTTCATCATGAACACAGAGTATGCCTACCCTGGTAAAATAAATAAATAAAGTCAGGAATTATCTCCACTTCTTGGTTGATGTATTGCCATTGCCAGAAAAATTAATCACCAAACAACCCACTCTGTATTTAGAAAGTCTTCCTTCCTTGGAAAGCAGACATCATCTGTTGACAAGACCACACTGGAGGGTTTTCCACCATGGCTGTACCTGGCAGAGTTTGAACTCTATTAACATAGAAAGAATCTAACGTTGCCTCTAGTCATCTAGGTAGGACTTTGTGAAGAATAATCCTTTTATTAAGGGGATTTGTTCTGTGAAGTTTGAATTCAATAAAAGGGATATGCTCGAGGACCTAGAGGGCCATATATGGCCTCAAGGCCACAGGTTCCTCACCCCTGAGTAGTATGAACTCCTCCAGCTAGGTGGACAGCTAGGTGTCTCAATAGATAATGCGCTGGGCCTGAAGTCAGGAAGACTCATCTTTCTGAGTTCAAATCCAACCTCAGATGTTTAATAGCTGTGTGAACCTACCTATTAACAATATTTGCATCAGTTTCCTCATCTGTAAAATGAGCTGGAGAAGGTAATGGCAAACCACTTCAGAGTCTCTACCAAGAAAACCCTAAAGGAGGTCAGGAAGAGTCAACTGAAGAAACAACTGAACAGCAAATGAACACCTACCCCCAAACAGGGGGGAGTAATTGCTTGGATGAAAAGGACTTTGGGTCAATTTATTTAAATAATTGCTACAAGATTCTATTTACCTTTACCTACACAGACATCCTTTCAGAGATTAGTGTATGAAGATGTGTCCTTTAAAAGCCATCCATAAGCTGGCACTTACATTCTGGCACTCTCCTGCTTTCTCCTGCTTAGCTCTGTAGAAACAGAATCAGGATCTCAAATTTATAGGTGAGTTAAAATTTAAGAAAGACCTAATGCTGAGTGGAATTTAATGAGCCTCCAACACTATATTTCTGGTTGTTGTTCAAAGCTAACAGCTTGCATGCTAAAAACAGCAGACCCTACATGGTATAAGAAGCTACTAGCGATTTTTGTTATGTGGCCAGATCTGTTCAGACTTGCTCTCATAACTTACTTTTATTGAAATCTTTGCAATGTGCTATATTCTTATCTCATCCTGCAGTCCTTGAAGCTGCATGTGACTCTTGTGATCTAACATCACGACGCTATCTTGGACTTGTTTTCCCTTTCTCTCAGCGACACACTCTGTTTCTGATTTCCAACTTAAATGAAAGTTTGTGGTCTAAAGTACTGACAGAGAATTCTTTGGAGGTCCTTCGAAATGTATCTAAGCTCCAGATTTCTTGTGACATACTGGGATTCTTGGTTGATAGAAAGAGATTTGTATGTCCAGCAACCACCCTCCACCCAGATAATTGATGTAACTAATAAATATTGTCACCCTCAGATCTGATCACTAAACAACACTGAAGTCATTTGGTTTATTTGCCTTGACAGTTCCTGTTGAGCTCACTAAGATTTATCTCCCATTGGGATACAGCCAGTTTTCCCAATCTGTTTTGTTGAGAAGGAAAAATATCCTATTAATCATCAAAATACCATATTTAAATTAAATAGATGAAGAGTCCACTAAGCTGAATAGACCTTACTAGGAAATACCAAGGAAACAGCTAGGTGGTTCAGTGGATAGAAGACTGAACCTAGAGTCAGGGAGACCTGAGTTCAAATGAATCCTCAGTGACTAGCTTTGTGACCTTGAACAAGTCACTTATCAGTTTGTCTCAGTTTCCTCATCCATTGCAAAATGTGTTGGAGAAGGAAATGACATGAAAATGCTATCCGTACGTAGAGAAAAAACTAGGGAATCTGAATGCAGATCAAAGCACACTATTTTCTCTTTCTTTCCTTCTCAAGGTTTTTGCCTTTTCTTCTGATTCTTTTTTCACAACATGACTAATGTGGAAATATGTTTAATATAATTGTATATGTATAGCCTATATCAGATTGCATGCCATCTTGAAGAGATGGGAGGGGAAGGAGGGAGAAAAATATCTGGAACTTGAAATCTTATGAAAGTGAATGCTGCAAACTATCTTTGCATGTAACTGAGGGAAAGAATACTGTTAAGGGGGGACAAAAACAATGGAGGAAGAGGAAGAAGGGGAGAGAAGCAGAAGAAAAAGGAGGAGGAGGAGGAGGAGAAGCATAGGTACAACAAGGATACAATACCTACAACAATGGAAATGAAAGAATGACCCAAAAGAAAAAAAAATCCTGAATTATAATAGCAATGCTCAGTCCTCATGAAAAGGTTTTAAAATGTGACTTCCTCTCTTTTTCACAGAAACAAAGGCATACATCTGTGGAGTATTTCATTGTCAAACTCAAATGATGTCTCACTGAATCTTGCTAAGTTTGATTTTTCCTCTCTTTTTAAAATACATCATTGTAAGGGATGGCTTAACAATTAAAAAGTTATAAAGCACATATAGGAAATCCCCACAAAGTGAATCATACTGGTCAACTAGATTAAAAGGTAGCATGATATATTAGAAAAGTGATAGTTAAGTGAGAAAACCCAGTCTGAATCACATTTCTAATACTAGCTTTGTAGTTATATTAAAGTACTTAACACAAGGGCTAGCATATAGTAGGCACTAAATAAGTGCACATTTCTTTCCCCTTCCTCCACTATTGGCAAGGCCCTTAGCCCTCTGAAAGCATAACTCCTTATCTTTTAAATGAAGATAATAACACCTGGAGTATCCACATCATGGGGGTGGGGCTTGGGTTTGTAAGGACAAGATCAGATCAAATTTGGAGAACTTTACAGCACTGTATAACTGAGTCATGTGATTTTTTCAACCTAAAAGGGCCAGGGGTAGAGAATACTTTAAAAATGAACAATACTTTCCATTTGTAAAATGTTTTAATCATTGATCAACAAACATGTGCTGTGCCTACGATGCCAGGCTTTATCCTCACCTGGAGCACCAAGTAGCTATAGTACGCTCAGTGGTCGAGCCCTGGTAAAAAAAACAAAAAACACAATCTGGGTAGATGAGTTAATCAAGTTGAGGGTAACTGACAGGCCTCAAACCCATCAATGAGTTGGGGGTGTCTACCCCAAGTGTGTGAAGACTTCCCTTGGCAGAATGGGTGGCTGAGTGGCCATAAAGATGTCTGAAGCAGGGGCTATGGAGCGCTGAAAGCTTGCTCAGACATGGCCAGGTCTTCTTCCACTGCCTCCCAAGTCATCTCCAGCCCTCCTGATACTTGTCTTCCCACTGGACTTCAATGATTTGGGAAAAGAGAATAAGGCTTATGACTTTGTGCAACTCTACCTCATTTAAATCTAATTCACATACAAGTCAAGACATCACCCCTTGACATCAATGGTCCTTCAAAAATGAAGGGCACACAACAAAAAGTGCTGGGGACACAAAAGGAGGCAAAAGACAGACCTTGCCCCAAGGAGAGATAATATGAAAACAAATAAATGCAAAGCAAACTATATACAGAACAAAGAGGACACAATGAATAGAGGGAAAACACTGGGATTAAGAGGTGCTGAGAAAGATGTTGAGGAATTTCTAGAGAAAGTGGGATTTTAGTTGGCATTTATAGGAAGTCATGGGGATTAGTAGGGAGAGTTGAGGAGGTAGAATGACCTAGGCATGGGGGGTGGGGGAGAACCAGAGAAAATGCCTAGAGCTAAAAGGTAGAGAGTCTTGTTTGTGGAACAGCCAGGAGGCCAGTGTCGCTGGATTGAAGAATATGCATCAGACAACAACGTGTAAAGAGACTGGAACTGTATGAAATGTAACTGTGAGGAGACATCTTAGTTACGAAGGGCTTTAAATGCCAAACAGAGCATTTTTCATTTGATCCTAGAGACAAATGAGAGCCACTGGAGTTTATTGAGCAAAGGGTGACATGATGGGACCTTCGATTTAGGAAATTCACTTTACCAGCTAAATGGAGGATGCCCCTTAGATGAGGGGAGGCATGTGGCAGGCAGACCCATAGTCCAGGTGTCGGGTGATAAGGACCTGCTGCTTTCTTCACAGTTCTAATGAAGTGCCAAAACAAAGGACCCTCCCTCTCTCTCTAGTTCTCCCTTGCCTGATAGTGCCTAATGATTTCTGGTATCCAAAAAGCTTGCCCTGTAGTCAGAAATACAAAGCTCTGGGAATGCCTGTCTTCAACGCCAGGTTGCATCGAGGTGAATTTCATAGTTTGGTATTCGGCAATGGTACACCTTCCATACTTATCAACACCTTTCACAGGTTTGGGGGTTCAGAAGAGCTAGGCAATTTCCCTGCCAACTGCCCCAATGGGACTTCTATCTCTTTCCTGTAACAACCAAGGAAGAAAGTAAGAGGGTACTGGGGGAACTAATTATAGTAGGAACAATATTCTAAGATCATATTCTATACAATCTAAGTTATTTTTTCTTTTAAAATATTTGAAAATGACTCAGTGTTCAATAAACCAAATATGTATGTATATATATATATAATTATATATATATATATATATAAATTTTTCTGAAAAGAACATACTACTTGATTTAAAAAAAGACTTCTGGTAAAACTGGAAAGCAATTTGGCAGAAATTAGACCATTTCCTTATACAGTATTTCACAATATATTCTAAATGGATATACAATCTTAATATTAAAGATCATATTTATAAAAAATTGGAAGAGAAACAGATCATATACCTCTCACAACCATGAGTAGGAGATGTATTCTTAATCAAACAAGGAAGAGAGGAAATTATATTAAAAAAAGAAAAGAAAAATAGATAAATTTCATTATATGAAACTGAAAAGCTTACACACAGATAAAATGGATCTAGGATAAGGAGGATAATGGTCAAATGGCAATATATGGTCAGATTTCTCTGACAAGGGTTTGGTATGCAAGAATTACTAAAACATACACACACATACACACACACACACAGTACTCAGTTTTCAAAATAATTACCAGCTATTAACAACTATATGAAAGAATGCTCCAAGCCACTCATAATAAGAAAAATGCAAATCAAAATAATTGTTTTACCTCACATATTGGTAAATTGGCAAAGATGACAAGAGATGGGAAATGTGGGGAGATACGCCCATCAGTACATTCTTGGAGGAGCTATGAATCACTCCAACTTTGGAAAGTAAATTTGAAGTTACGTAAATAAAGTGACAAATGTATCCATACCCTTTGAACCAGAGACAGCATTTCTAGGTTAATACCCCAAGGAGGCTATTAATGAAAAGAAAATCCCTAAAAGTGCTATCCACATCCAGAAAAAGAACTGATAGAGTCTGAATGCAAATTGAAGCATACTCTTTACACTTTCTTTAATTTTTTTCCTGTTTTTTTTTTCCTTTTGGTCTGTTTCTTCTCTCACAACATGACTAATCTGAAAATACCTTTTGCATGATTGCACATAGGGAGGGAAGAGGGGAGGAGAAAATTTGGAACTCACATTTTTTAAAATAAATGTTAAAGATTATCTTTACATGAAATTGGAAAAAATGAAATACTACTTATTAAAAGAAGAAAGTCCCTATATACGACAAAACATTTATAGTAGAACTTATTGTGATAGCAAAGAATTGGGGTGTGGAGGGGGGGTCGTTGACTGGTTGTTGTGCTTTCTTCTCAAAGAGGACCCAAATGATATGACTGTGTTAAAGTCAAGTTCCAATGCCCCTGACTGTGACGGATCAGAGTCTGATCAGACTAACCAGACAAGCTCGAAATGCTCTGCCCCAGGTCAGGCACAAATAGTCCCCATGACCATTTGGGGTGGATTCCCTAAATGTGTGTATCTCGTGCCACTTTTGAGCTGTTTCAATTCTCCTTTGCTCATAAAGCACAGCTACTTCTCTGATATGGGCACGCCATGTTCTGTAGTCCTGTCCCACTGTCTCCCATGACTCACAAGCAATTCCAAAGCTCTTAAGAGAGACGTTGAGAGTGTCCTAGCTTCATCTAACCACTTGCCCAGTGACAGTTCTCCATAAAAGAGTCCTTTTGGTAAACATGCACTTGACATTTGAACAACATGGCCAATCTAACAAAGCAGATAACCATTGACTGGTGAACAGCTAAACAAATTGGAATGGAATGGAATTTTACATTTACAATTTAATGGAATTTTATAATGATAAATATAAAGAAGCGCTGAAAGGTCTGCATGAACTGAGGTAGACTGAAGTAAGCAGAGCCAAGAAAACAGTACATAAACACAGCCCCAACCATGAAAGCAGAAAGAATTACACACACAGATACATACAAAAAAAGGTAAAAGTGAATGTTGCAAAATTAGACAAAAAGCTCAAAAGAAGAGATAGGGGAAGACAGTTCTATTGCACCCCTTTACAGAGGTGGGAGGGCCACCATGATACACTACGTGTAATTTGGTACATTAGACATATTTTCAGACTTTTTCATTTATCAATCAGTTTGGTTTTTCCTTCTCTTCTTTATCTTTAAAATTATTTGTCATATGATATGGCTCTTTTGAAGGGCAGGGGGTCAGACATTGGGGTAAATTTTGTTGATTTAAAAAACTAAAGACATCAGTAAAAAAAAATTTTCAATTGTCGTGGTCTTTAGCAAGGGTCAAAGTGGCAGCATCTTCTGAGAAGGAATTGAGGCAGAGACTGTAATGGCAGCCTAGGAAGGTAAGGAGATAGAGGCAGCATTGGTAGCCTCAGGGAGGAGGCTACAACCAGGGCCCTCCCTCCCAAGAAATGGGGGCAGTTAGGAGAGTTCTTGCATCCCTGTGATGGTGACCTTGTTTGTAAATGCATATGATATTAAAGCAGAATGCCTTATTTCAATGTTCTAATATATTTAGAAAATAAAAAACAGATTGGAACAGTGGAGGAAGGAAGGAATGAAGCATTTATTAAATGTCTACTATATGCAAGGTACAAGGCTAAGCTAAAATTTTATCTCCTTTGATCCTCACAGCAACCCTGAGAGCTACATACTATTACTATATTTATTTTTCAGTTGAGGAAACTGAGGCAAACAGGTTAAATAACTTGCTCAGGATCACACAGCTAATGTCTGAGGTCATATTTCAATTCATGTCTTCCTGAGTCCAGGGCTCAGAGTTCTAACCACTGTATCATCAGCTGAAGAATCATTTGGAAAACTTAAAGATTCTCATTTTTTAGTAAAACTGCCTGAAAACACGAGGGCCTAACATAAGTCTCACACTGATCCATCGAAATTTCTGTCTTGGCCAATGTTTTTTACCGTGGCTGTTAGGTGGGAAAAGATCTTCAAAGACTGGAGTTGGAAGACTGGAGAACAAAGTAGAGGCTTCTTAGGAAAAGAACCTGCATGGAATCACTGGGAAGTAAACTTCATCAGCTAGGCTTTTTTAATCCATTCCCAAAGCTGAAGAATTATTTCTGTTTTAAATCTAAAGATTTTTCTTCTTTCTAAAGCAAGTACCAGATTTACTTTAAGTCAGATCCTAATCTTTTTTGAGTGAGTATTTGAAAAACAGAGAGTGCAGACTTCCTAGGATCTAGGGTTGGAAAGGGACCTGAGAAATTATTTAAATTACCCTCCTCATTTGACAGATAAAGAATCAGAAACCTGTCAGGGTTACATGGCTGGGCAGGAACAGAGGTAGAATGCAGATGGCAGCCCTCAAACCTTGGCCAGTCTTCATAGTCCTGGGCTTTCAGTAAACTTCCCCATAACCCACTGTTTAATATGAAAGCATAGAAATTTCTTTTTTTAGGATTACCATGCATGTGAGAAATAAAATTGGGGGCAGCTAGGTGGTGCAGTGTTTATGGCATCAGTGCAAGATTCAGGAGGACCTGAGTTCAAATCTCACCTCAGACACTTGACACTCACTAGGTGTGTGACCTTGGGCAAGTCCCTTAACCCCAACTGCCTCATCCTGGATCATCTCCAGTCATTCTCATCAATATCTGGTCACTGGATTCAGATGGCTCTGGAAGAGAAGTGAGGCTGGTGACCTGCACAGCCCTCCCTCACTCAAAACAAAATTGAAGTGCAAGTCATGTCATCATTTCTCTGATGGCATGGTCTTCAGCAATGAAAGATGAACACACACACAATTCTGAGGAACTTACCGCCTTATGACATCATTAACAGGGTCACTCCAAACGTCAAAACAGATGCAGAGAACTAAGCAGTTTAGCTCCAAAAGAGAATGGACTGGACCTTTAAACTGCCTTCCACAGGTGCTTAATGACTGTTGAATAATACTTTGGGTATGTATTTGGGATTTTTTAATATCACAGTTTAACTTTCTTTTTTTTCTTTTAGTTTCAAAATTAGTAGCTATTGTCACTCTGGCTTGACTTCGCTTTTGGAGACAGAAGCCCCACTGAATAACCAGATTTTGGGAATCACGAGTACCTCAGTGGAATTCAGGTATAACTGTATTTGCATAAAATTAGTACTCATCTTTTCCACTCAGATAGTTCTTGTTCCATGGTACCATCATGCTTATCAACTACACTGAATAGATTCTTCCAGAATAAATGTTTCCTATATAGGAACATCAAAAAAGATTTTTAATACGGTAACTGTCCTTGAAACTAATTGGCTCAGGGGACCTTTGGAGTAGCTTCCTGGTTCCCTAAGCACAAAAAGGTTAGAGCTCTTCCTTCTAACTTCTCAGACAGGCAGGACAGCATGGGTAACAGAGAGGCAAGGAAGCTGTGTCCTCCTGAATCAATGCTGTATCTGTGCTGAGGGTTCTTTCCCTGCTCTGGCTGAACAAACCTCCTTTAGATAAGAAGTATATTGGCTGTGAGTATCTCATTTCATTCCACTCATCAACCTGAAATACCAAACTGGCCTGAATCAGACTTGACCTAGCATGCACTAGACAAGAGGAAAATGTGCGGTTCCTGATAATATTAATAAATTAATTCAGTGTGTTTTTTTCATCAACCTGCCTATCACAATCCAGGCAATATACATTCTTCGTTGGCTTGGATTTTTTTTCTCCCGAAGTGCCTCCAATTCATAGCTTCATTGTGCAGATAGCAAATCTGAAAGAACTAGGTAGTATCTGAATTAAGCATCTAAAGTTTTACAGAATGCCTACGGGTGAAATGGGGGATAGCAGATGTAAAGGAATTCACAGACTGATCAATCTCTTCCAGTGGCAATTGTGCTGAGTGCTATGGTAATGAGGACAACCAAAGGGTGGAAATGTGCCATCCCTCCAATCCACCCTCAGCCCACCAACAAACATTACCATACGCATCACACCTCTCTCCTAGACCTATCTTCCCTCAGCACCATGCCATTGTGACTTCACCCCACTGAAAACAACTGTCCATATAACTGCTTGCCAAAAGACAGAGCCAGAATTAGTGGCAAGATGGCACCTCTCCTACTGAATCTATCCCAGGTACCATCATTTCCAGTTTTCAATGTCACTGGTCCATTCAGAAAGATGTGCACCACGTGAAACTGCTTCTCTACTTCCTCATCACCTTCAACTGGAGAAATCCTCTTCTCTGCTTAAGCACAGACTTTATAAGCTCTTTCAATTAACCTTAAAAGGGCATTTAGAAAGTGTTATCTCCTAATATGAAGTGCAGAGAGCCACCAAACTCATCACACTAACTACCTCTGGACTATGGAGACCATCCATCACTCACTGGAATGCAGTACTGTCAAATCAGAATAGAGCTCCCACCAACCCATGCAGCTCCCCATCACCAGAGTACCAAAGCAACTGTTTTTCCTTCTCAAGAAATAGGTGGCAGCAGAGAGCAACAAAGCCTTAGGAAAAATCACCTTTTTTCCAACTCTAGGTGATGTTGAAAGTGTCATAGATGTTAGTGGAGTTCTTGGAATGAAATCAGTTCTGTCCCAACAATCAAGACCTATTCAGCTGAAACTTGCTCTCCCCTCCCTGTTCATTTCTTTCCTGCAGTCTCCTCCTCCCCTGATGATGATGAGGATGGTGATGATGATGCAACTGATGCTGAGGCTGATTCTGTCTTTGTATGCCTTTCTCCTGCCATCCTCTTCAGTGGCTGAAATTAGAGGCCCCTTTTACTTAAAAAGTCACAGTTCCCCAAAGCTCTATTATCCAGTCAACAATCCCATTTTCAATCATACCTTAAATGTATATTTAAGATGAATGTTCAATCATACCTAAAATTCAAGATATGAGTGAAAAAATATCTCTGCTTATATGATTTCTCATTTACTAAGTTTTACTTTCTTCCACATGCATATGCAAATGAGCTGACATACCATCACGCTCAGCAGCCCTAAAGTTCTCAATATGGTTGCCTGTCTCTTTGATGCCCTCAAAACCTGTTTCTCATACTCATGTTTCTCTAGTTTTTAGTAAGTGGAAAATCTTTCCCAGCCTCTATATAATATTACATGACTCCACACAGATGAGATAACACTCCATATAGCTAACTAAGAGATCCTGGACCAGAGGTCATTTTCCTCTCCCAAACTACCCAAATTCCCATCTCAAAGATGTGCTGCTTCAAACACACAACCACTTCTGAAGTCATCTAATTATTGTTCTCTAGTACCCATCTTTCCATCTTCTCCACAAAAAGAACCTGAGATATTTTGCAAAATGCTTCCCACAATCTCAACATAGACAACAAATGTCTCTCCTACCACTTAGCAACCACTAAGCTGCCACACTGTAGAGATCAGGTCATAAGTTGACCTCAGAGGTCATAGTCTAAACCTCCAAGCTGTGAGGAAACTGAGGCTTGGAAAGGCATGTTGACCTAGCCAAAATCATGCAACTAGTGACAAAGCAGACCCAAGATTTGAACACAATCCTCTGACTCCGAATCTTGACCTCTTCACTGCTCTCTTCTGATACTGCCCCACCCTGGTCCAGGCCCTCATCACATCAAGCCTGAAGTGTTGCAATAGCTGCTAGGGGGTCTACCTCCCTCAAGTCTCTCCCCACTCCAAGCCTTCCTCTGTTCAGCCGCTAAAGTGATTTTCCTGAAGCATATGTCTGATCATGTCATTCTCCTGTTCAACAAATTCTAGTAGCTCTTTATTGCATCCATGATCAGACACAAAATGCTGCGTTTGGCATCCAAAGCCCTTCATAAACTGCCCCCTTTGACCTTTCCAGTCTGCTTACACCTTACTTCCCACCACATATTCCTCCATTCAGTGACACAGACCACGAACAAGACCCTCCATCACTCAGCTCTTGGACATTTTTTCTGGCTACGCATCATGCCTGGAATTCTTTCCCTTCTCTCCAGCTAGTGACCTCCCTGATGGCCTTTGGCAATCATCCTGTCTTCTTCCATAGGCCTTTCCTGGTCCTCCTTAATTCCATTGTCTTCCCTCTGTTGAATATTTCCAATTTATCCTGCATTTATCTTGTGCCTAGTCTCCCCCACTAGATTGTGTACTCCTTGAGAAAAAGGACTGTCTTTTGTCTTAATTTGTATCTCAAACACTTAGCGCAATCAATGCCTGATACGTAGTCGGCACATTACCAACTCACCAAGCATCCCTGCCTCCAGCCAGCCTTTATTTTTGATACTTCCCTTTTTCCAGTGGTGCCAAGGAGCATTTAGGGAGGCACTTGCAGGAGGCAGCTGGAAGCAACCACGAAGGAGAATTTAGGAGACAATTGGGCCAAGAGCACTAGAGAGCCAGATGATCCCTCTTCCAATTCATCATTTCTAGCTAGATAGCACAGGATATAGCTGGGCTTTTAGACCATAAGACTTGAGTTTGAATTCTGCTTCAGACACTTACATAGCTCTGTCACCCTGGACAAATTATCTGTCTGAGACTCAGTTCTCTCATCTGTAAAAAGAAAGGAAGATGATGATAGAGTTTTTTTCCTAGGATTATTGTGACAATAAAATGAGACAGTATTTGTAGAATGTTATTTAAATGTTAGGGGGCAGAAAGGTAGTATAAGCCTGGAGTCAGGAAGACTCATCTTCCTTAGTTCAAATCCAGCCTCAGACACTTCCTAGTTGTGTGACCTTGGGTAGGGCACTCAACCATGATTGCCTCAGTTTCCTCATGTGTAAAATGTGTTGGAGAAGGGAAATGTCCATCCCCTCCAGTAGCTTTGCCCAAGAAAACTCCAAATAACATCACAAAGAATCCCACATGACCAACTTGACAACACCACCACCATCTTTATCATTCTCAGTGCTAAAGTACTAGAAGTGTTGTCAGAGCACCTAAACTTCTGCTCCCTGGGGCAAAGCCTGACTGGCCTACCCCTAGATATGCTTCGGCTGCGTTAGTTGAACTTGCCCACAACCTCATGAGAGCAGTCAGCTTCATCAGCCATTGTTAGCCTACGTCTCCTGAATAAGCAACCCTGCAAACACTAGACAAAGCTCAGATTGTGTAACCCTAGTTATCCTTCTACCTCTCCTTACTTCATTTTTCTCTGATTTATGATTTAATTGGTTTTTTCCTAGTGTATAACTTGAAAAAATACACCCAGGAAGACTTGTTCTTAACCATTTCTCCAGAAGAGGAAAGTCTCAGTTCTTGAAAATCAGCCCAGTATGTTCACTCCTGGGTGGGAGATCAGGTCTGACCTCAACCCAGAGCTATGATGTGATGAGCAGAGGGAAGCATGCTCTCCCCTGGGTCCTCTCTTTGTCTCCTGCCTTCTGCCCTACTTTCTTCTGTCTTTGCCTCTGCCTGGATCAGGACAGAGCTAGGAAAGTCAGGTCAGCCAGAGGCTCTATTGTCCCAGAGTGGCTAAATATCCATTCTGCTTGAAGCCCTGCCAAGTCAAACTGGGCTTTGAAGTGCTGGTCTGTGGGCAAGGAAACATGAATATTTATGAGTTCAATTTGAGGGAAACTTGACTTACACACACACACACACACACACACACACGAGTTTTAAAAGTGTCTTTGCTGCCAGAATGGGAAGTCAAAACCCATGACCTCATAACTCTATGATTTGAGAATTATTGTGAATCTATAGGGAAATGGTGAGTACAGGATCCAAAATTGTGGGGACTCCAAATGAAAACCGATCTAAAGGGTCTCCTTATCCCATGAGGAAAGTACATCTTCAATTCTTTGCTCTGCAGAGCACTTTTTAATCGTGGAGAGAGAGAGAAAAGGAGACAATCTCTCTTTTTTGTTTTCCCATGCTAAAGAATTAAACTTTAATGAACTTGTCACTCATCCTCAGCAAATGCACCCCTTCTAAATTTAGGGGTTAAGCTCACTGAATAGGTACTAATAGGCTGTGAGAGTTAGGCTATAAGAAAAACTGAGTGCCACAGAATTGACGCTTTTGAATTGTGGTGCTGGAGAAGATTTCTGAGAGTCCTCTGGACAGCAAGGAGATCAAATCCATCAATACTTAAAGAAATTAATCCAGGCTATTCACTGGAAGGTCAGATACTGAAGCTAAAGCTTAAATACTTTGGCCACATAATGAGAAGACTAGGACTCATTGGAAAAGACTAAAAGAAGGAAAAGAGGATGTAATGAATAAATAGTGTCATGGAAACAAGGAACATGAATTTGAGAGATAGTGGGGAATAGAAAGGTCTCATACGCTGTGGTCCTTGGGGTCATGGAGAGTCAGGACAGAATAACTCAACCACACTAATATGGCAGCATGTAGGCCAGTGACCCCCAATCACACCTTCGTAAAACTTACCTTCTCCAGTGAGTAAAACTTTCATCAGAAAGGGGGCTGACTCATAAAGTCCTTTCTCCTCTGAGATCAAAATAGAAACTTCTCCGCTTGGCATTTCAAATCTTTATCAACTTGGCTGCATGCTGTCTTTTCATACTTATCATGTATTAATCTCCTTCATTCATTCTATAGGCCAGACAACTGGATTGATATTCCTGATCTTTATCACAGACAATCTTCCATCTCCCACTCCATATCCTTCCCTAAGCTGGTCACCATGCCTGGAATGCACTCCCTCCTCATGTCCACCACTTAACGATCCCTACTCTCCTGGAACATCCCCAGCCTGACAAAAGATTCCTCTTCTGGAAGGCACAAAAGGGACTCCACAAACTGGTGGAGATTCTATCCAAAAACAATAGTAAACATGCAGATATTCATGTTCAGGCCTCATTTTTTAATACTGCTGTGACTTTGAAGCAACTTTCTAGTTCTCTAGACTAGAGATGTTGTCTCAGCCTGAGTCCCTCATTCATAGCTGAGGACTTGTCCCAAAGGCCCCTTTAGAAGATATTCTTCATCTTCAAATCTCTCTCTACTTTGTTTTAGGAAGTTCTAGCTTATCTCAGAACCCTACACGTCTATTATTCCAGTTGCATTTTCTAGCTACCTCCTTCCTGTGATAGGCACACCAAGCACATAGACTTCAGTTCAGTACTCCCAACCACCCAGAGACAAAGTTCTCTGGGCATATTAGAGGCACTTGGTGGCACAGGGGATAGAGTACAGCTCTTAGAATCAGCAAAACTTGAATTTAAATTCTGCCTCAGACACTCCCTAGTTGGAAAATCCTAGGCAAGTTACTTAAGCAAGTGCACAGCATAGTGTCTGGCACATAGTAGGTGCTATATAAATGTTTATTCCCTTCTGCCTCCTTTCCTGGCTTAACTGCTCTGTGCCTCATCTGTAAAGTGGGGATATTAAAATGCTAAGCATTATTATTATTTCCAAGATCTCTATATAGTAAGAAGACAGGGCATAATAAACCTAAAATCAGCGGTCCCCAGACCACACTTTGAGAACTACTGACCTAATCTGTATTAAGCACTTGGCAAATCTGAAAACACTATTAACCAACCAATTAGTGAGAGTTTATTAAACATCTACTATGTGTCAGGTACTGTGCAAGGTGCTAGGGATGCAAAACCAAAAGTGTGATGTCAAGGGGTTTGAATTTCATGGGTGCACACAACCTCTATACCCATAATTAAATATGATGTCATTTGAGTGGGGACACCCTGCTCTCTGGATGGCTCAGAAAGGTCCCCTTGAAGGAGTGAATCTGAAGTTGAGGCTGGCAGGAAGCTAGGGATTCTACATGATGGAAAGCAGGAGAGAAAATAGTCTGGGCATGCAGGACAGCATCCAAAGACATGGAGACAGGAGGCGACTGTCACTTGGAAGGAGGAGTGAGTTGGTCAGTTTGTTTGGAATGGAGAGTGGGTGGGCAAACTGGCTGGGGATGCTCCAGGAGAACAGAGATTTTTTCACTCTTTGTACCTGGGTCCTCAGGGCACAGTAAATACTTATTGATTAAATACTAGCAACTGGAGATGAGGAAAGGCCTCATGTAAAAGGTAACACAACCTGAGCTTTAGAGGAGAGTAGGGATCTTAAAGTGGTGGAACTGAGGAAGAAGCGCACTCCAGGCATGGCAAAGGACAGCTTAGGAAAGTCTTCTCCATAAGACTTTTTGGACAGAAGACAAGAAGAGGTCTACATGCACACACACGTTTTTCATCCATGGCTCCCCAAGTTTCTAGGTTTTGACAGGGAATAAACTTTCTTTTAGCAAAAGCCTGCATGAAGAGACAGAAAAGGGAGGACTGTGAGTCACCCTGATCCTCAGCTCTTATCCTGCCATGGCAGTAGGGAACTGGGAAGCTGGGCACTGCCCGTGTGATAGAAAACAGGGCAAGCAAGCAGAGAGACTTCCTGATGAAGAGATGTGATCAGGTGGGCCCGAAAAAGCAGACTAGATTATGGAGCTGACTCAGAGCCAGAAGGGAATATGGTTGGTGCAACTACTGGAATCCAATCCCCAGCACCCTAGATTTCCCCTGCTCTCCTAACACCGTCCAGAAAAAACTCAGTTCCCTTACTTGTCTATCTTCCTCTACAACTGAAGGCCAAGGAAGAAAATGAGATTCAAACCCACCTCCTCCCAACTGCAGCCACTGCAGCCTGCCAATGGAAACCTATTCCTTGACATGTTTATTTGCATTCCTAAACTATGCATATGTCCACTTATAATAATACATATCTAAGTCTCTAAGTTTGGAATGGGGCAAGGAAACAATAGCCCAAAAGGGAGAGGAGATTCTCAGTATATCAGGATGATAGGGGGCAAGCCAACTGAAGACAGAACTTTTGAAATCATAGTAACCTCTGAGATGATTATCCCCCAGATTGCTCACAAACCCTGAGAGAGACTTCACAAGGGAAAAAACCGTCAAGAGGAGATCGATCAACGTCCAGGTCACTACCACACATACAACGCAGAGCCGGTGTCTCATCTGCCTACTGATCTTAGGGATATGAATGAAATGATTCAAGCTTTGCTTTGGCCATATCACTCAGGCAGCCATGTGGAGAATGGAGTGGAGAGGAAAGAAACCAGATACAACGGGACCATGGCAACAGTCCAGGTAAGAAGTGAAGGGGACCTGAACCAAGAGAGCGAAACATCTTACTGTAGATGGAGGGGTAAAGGTGAGTGGAGAGAAGGGCTGGGCTATGAGAAATACTGAGGAAGTAGAAATGCACAAGACTTAGCAACTGATTGGCTACGTGAGATAAAGGTGAGACGATGACCATGAGGTAGCAAACTTTGGTGACTGAAAAGATGGTGGTGCCCACCATAGAAGTAGGGAAGTTAGGGAAAGGGGTGCAGTGGAGGAGTGAACATAATGAGTTCTGTTTTAGATGTATTGAGTTTGACATTACAAAAGGACATGTAGTTGGAAAAGTCTATGGTTGGACTGGAGCTCAGAAAAGAGATCAGAACTGAATATGTAAACCAGGGAATGAGTAGGATCTTTGGTTGAGAGCTGGGAGGGATCTTAGAGGCCATGGGAGTCTAATACCTTTCATTTGACATATGGGGAAACTGAGGCATGGAAAGGTTTAAGTGATTTGGTCAGAGTCACACAGTAAGTGTCTGAGGCAGGATTCAAGTCCAGTGTCCTATCCATTATATGGATGCCTCTCAAGTTATTTGCAAGTTTATATGCAACTATGTAAATGCCAGTTTTATCATTATTATAACAAAAGCAAATAAGAATAAAATGTATGCCTGAGAGCGGTGTTGTCATGCTCAGCAAATCTGAGTTGGACATACAGCATGCTTTCTCACCGAGTGGTGACGAAAACTGCACCGAAGTCTGTATAATAAATAGCCTAAGGTGCTCTGCGCGCCAGAGGTCGCAACCATGGGGGCACCGGGACAAAGGAACTGTGCACAGGAAGCTGACACAGTTACCCAGAGTGACTTGTTTCACCCCATTAGGTGACTTCAAGCAAGACACCACCATCAGAAGGGTCAGGGATTCACCCACTTTACAAATTCAGCCACTGAGTCTTCTAACTATGGTGATTCAGAACCACCATTTCTAATGAAAATTTTATCACCCCTTTGGCATTTGAGCTCTGAGTGAAATGAACGTACGTCTCACAAAATCGAATTCTAAGACATTGTAAAAATGAATAGTTTTTCAATTTCCCAGAACTTGAGTTTGGTGGCTTATTTTAATCAGGACATCAATCCGTCAAACACCTTTGGAATATGTTAATCCCACCTCCAGTTTTTTAACGATATATACTTTTCATAAAATGACTGCTTCTGGGCAAATGTAAAAACTTTATACACCACATAAAAGTGAATTATTATTGCTTTACACTAATAAAGCCTCTTACAAAATACTTGTCTTAAGTACAAAAAAGCACATATCTAAAACATGCAATATTTTCACAATAAAAACATCTTACTTTGGCCAAAAAAAAAAGAGTTAAGAAATATCCTCCCAATGTGAACCCATTTTTTTTAAACTTGCATAACTTTCAACACCACCTCCATTTGTCAGTGACTGACTCTTTAAAATGCTCTAGATACCTGGGTTCTCTGACCAGAGTACAGATTGACTCCACCTTGTTATAGACTCAGAATCTAAGCATTTTCTAAGTCTTTTAATGTCACCAACCACATTTCAACAGGGAAAGAATCAACTTGCATACATATTTAGTATTCTGTTTGTAGCCTAGACTCTCTTTCAAGTGGGCTACTGAAAGTTCCACCTACAATCTTGATTCAGTTAGGAGCCATCATTTATTCAAATTGATTGCTGGAAACTGCCATTTTCTTTTTAATTTTTTTTCCTTTTAATTATTATGGTGCAGACTCTAGGCTCAGTGTCCCAATTCATGCTGGAACAGGCAGATTGGGCACCAGGGAGTGGCTGGATACTGCTCTCCTCAGAGTTATGGGAGTTATCCTGAGGGGTTAGAGGTAGCTCCCATTTAGTGTGTTTCCCCTGAACTCAAAAGCTATCATATTGCCAATAGAAATTAGCCAATTAATATGAATTAACTTTTATAAAGAGATATTTACTGAGAAGTTATAGCAAGGACTGAAGTACGAAAAAGTCCGCATCCTCAGAAGTGGAGTACACTCCCCCTTCTACACACTTACCCAGTTCCCGGAAACAGTGGGATTGAATTTTAAGTCTCCCACTATCTGGAGTGGTGGGGGTGGAGGAGGTAACTCCTGGCTCTGGGAATCCTTTGCTCCCTTCAAGAACACCCTACTAAGGTCACACTCTGGGCATGAAATAGCTAGCAAATGACATGTCTCAGCTGGCAGGGTGTAGATGTGTTGATTCACCTCTGATCCTGAGCTGGGTCAAGCAGATGATTCCTCAAGACTGGTTCCTCACCAGACTAAGCCCCTGTTACCACCAGCTCTGATGGCTGAGAGGACATTTGGTGGCCCTTCTGACCCTCTGAGGTTCACAAAGTCAAACCTCAATCTATTCTGTCTCTGAGAGTCATTCACCTAGAACATGGAGAGAATAAACCCAAAGAATCAGTGGCACCATGAGTTCATG